>JAXDDX010000445.1:52500-60784 GCA_034670405.1 Hoplostethus atlanticus | reverse complement strand
GGTGTGTACCGGCAAGGACTCCCGGCTCCCTGCACGTTGGAGGCCGGTTGAGTTTCCCTCTCTGCTCCTCCCTCTTCATCTTCATCTCCTCCTCCAGACTCCTCCTCTTCCTGCTTCCTCCTCTCCTCTGACAGCTGGAGAGAGAGAGGGATGGGGGGGGGTATTTGTAAGGAGAACATCTGTTGAAGGCCTTCAGAGATTCATCAGAACATGTTCTTGATCTGAAACATTCCAGGGCAGCAGCGTCACCGGTGTCCAAAGTATGGTGGACAGAGAGGACAGAGAGGACGAAAGGGACGAGAGGAACGGAGAGGACAAAGAGGACGAGGACGAGAGACGAGAGGACGGAGAGGACAGAGAGGACGGAGAGGACGAAGAGGACGAGAGGACAAAGAGGACGGAGAGGACAAAGAGGACGGAGAGGACGAGAGGACAAAGAGGACGGAGAGGACGAAGAGGACGAGAGGACGGAGAGGACAAAGAGGACGAAGAGGACGAGAGGACGAGAGGACGGAGAGGGACGAAGAGGACGATAGAGGACGAGAGGACGAGAGGACGGAGAGGACGAAGAGGACGAAGAGGACGAGAGGACAAAGAGGACGAGAAGACGAGAGGACAAAGAGGACGAAGAGGATGAGAGGACGAGAGGACAAAGAGGACGGAGAGGATGAAGAGGACGAAGAGGACAGAGGGGACGAGAGGACAGAGAGACAATTTGCTGCCTCAAGCCTGCATGCAGACCAGCAGCCAGCAGAGGAAACAAGGAAACAAGGAAACAAGGAAGCAACGCTACAGGTAATCCTACTGAACTAGATAACTACCGTCCAATTTCAAAACTATGTTGTCTAGCCAAGATTCTCGAATCGTTAGTTAATTCGCAGTTACGGGCTTTCTTGGAGGCATTCAATATTCTTCAGCCACAACAATCAGGGTTTAGACCGGGACATAGTACGGTAACAGCCACAACACTCGTGGTGAACGGCATAGTCAGCAGTCTTGATAGTCGCCAGCACTGTGCTGCACTTTTTATCGACCTGTCAAAGGCATTTGATACGGTGGATCACAGCATTTTATTAAATAAACTAGCCTCAATAGGTCTAGACGAGCTATCTGTCAATTGGTTCTCAAATTATCTTACCGGGAGGACACAGGCTGTTGTTGCCGATGGGTTTAAATCAAACTCTCTTGTGATTGGTAAGGGTGTCCCACAGGGGTCCATTTTGGGTCCACTTTTATTTACTATTTATATTAATAACTGTTCTGTCCATTATTATGCGGACGATACAGTCCTATAACAGTGCAGGATCCACTCATAGAACGGCCGCTGCAGTCTGCTTTTGATGCTTTCCAGTTGTCCCTTTTTGGCCATAAGCTTGTCTTAAATTCTGACAAGACAAAATGTATGTTGTTTTAAAGGTCTCCGGGACTATGGTAAGGTATTCACCCCTTCAGGGGGCGCAAATAGAAATTGTTGCCTCTTATAAATATTTGGGGTATTTGGCTAGTTTGGGGATTCATTCCAGACCCATGTGGAACCCCTCCCAAAAAGGGCTAAGGGCTCAACAATTATGTGTCTGAGCTCTTGTTTTTTGGCTTTGTTCTTTGATACACTTTTTTGTTTTTGCCTGTTTTTTTGATTCTTTATTTGTCTCATTTGTTTAAAAGAATGTAGGTTGCAAACTTATTGCCTCTTCCCTTAACACTAGTTATGCTTTAGTTGCTTGTTTAGGAAGGAAAGCACTTACGATTTTGGTGACTAGTGTTTTTTTGCCTCCTATGTTGAATCATTTTTGTTAAAGTCGCTTGGAAAAAAGCGTTGCTAAAGGGACTTAATTTAAATGAAATGTAATAAATTTCTTTATAAAATTAAGTCTGTTTTCCACTATTAGCAAAAAAAGGGGTAGTGCAATCAACAAAATTATCTGTCTTTACTATGGTGATGTTCTGTTTATGCATGCCTGCCCACCTCTCAAAGCTCTTGATGCAGTTTTTTCATGTGCTCTGCGTTTTATTATGGTGATGGGTTTCTAAACCCACCCCTGCGTTCTGTACAGAAAGTTTGGCCGCCCCTTGCCACTCGAACAGAAATTTCTTTTATTTATTTTTAAAGCATGATGGAACTGCCACTATACCTGTCCTCACTTTTGAATTTTAGAGAAAATAGAACACCATAAGATGCAATCACAATAAGGCTGAACGTACCGGGTGTAACACCAATGCGGGAAAGTCTCCCTTTAGTTTTTATGACCTGAAAAAGGGGAACAGGCGCGGGACTCCCAAAGCGGGACAACTAGTCCTCTGGAAAGGTTAAAGGTTCTGGTCCAAGGTTGTCCATGTCGACTGTACATGTTTCTCATAGTCTTGTCTTTTTTTTGGGTCTTGTAAATTTGTTTTGTGATTTTTTTCTATTTTTTTTTAAATAGTTCTATTTTTTTGTTTGCATTTAATCAGGGTGGGTTGTAAAAGAGAGCCGCTCTCAATTTTCTTCCCTAAAAAAATAAAGTTTTAATTCAAAAGTTATGAGGGTTGAGGTTGCCCTAGTTACTGTGAATTGTGTTGCTTATTACTGTGAGGTTGGGTTGCCGTATTACCGTGAGGTTTAAGGGGTTTACAATGTTCCACGGGACACAGCGGGGGTTCGAGGTGCCGTCCAACGGATATCTGTGGGTACAGCAGCCACTTCCCCTTGGAGGCTCCCACGGCCAAGTAAACTCCCCCTCCAGTTGCCCC
The DNA here is from genome assembly GCA_034670405.1 of Hoplostethus atlanticus. Taxonomy (NCBI): domain Eukaryota; kingdom Metazoa; phylum Chordata; class Actinopteri; order Trachichthyiformes; family Trachichthyidae; genus Hoplostethus; species Hoplostethus atlanticus. The sequence continues at coordinate 58,054 of JAXDDX010000445.1, read as the reverse complement.
AGGTGACCCAGCGGCTTCCCGATGACGTTGACCTATCAGAGGCTGTGGTTTATCTTCAAAAGGGTTTATATAAGAACCGCAGTTTTAAAAGGGACAAAAAAATTATCTATCAAAGAAAACCTGAAAGGTGAAGTGCAACGGGCTGCCCTGTCATGGAGTCTTATGGCTGACTCTCCGATCAATGACCACTAAACTGGGCGTGGCCTGGCTGCTTGATTTGTAGGAACACAAAAAAATCAATCAATCAGCTTAACTCCCGATCAAACATGACCAGGAACCAACAGTAGGGGGGGTCAGAGGTCACACCCGTGACCTTCTGTGAACCTGGCAGACGACGGGTTCTCCCTGACAAACAGAACCCGTTATTGTTGGTGTTTGTGTTGGTTGTGTGTTGTGTGTTGGGGTGTCCTTACAAAGTGAAGGCTGTCTGCAGAGAAAAACTCCACCCAAAATGGGGAGGAGGGCAGGAGACAAGTCTGATGTTCACTGAGTCGCAGGAGAGGACAGGGGCAGAGAGGAGCAGGGGGAGAGAGGAGAAAGGGAGAGAGAGAGAGAAGGGGAAAGTGGAAAAGAAACAAAAAAAAAAAAGGTTATTTCTGTGTGGTGTGTGTGTGTGTGTGTGTGGTGGGTGTGTGTGTGTCGTGTGTGTGTGTGTTTTCGTACGTAGACAGTGCAGACAGAGTGGTGAATCTTCTGAGTGTCCAAACTGATCTCAGACGTCTCAATATGATCTCTACCTACCACCTGAGAGACAGACAGAGATGAGAGAGAGACAGAGAGGAGAGGAGAGAGAGAGAGACAGTGAGAGATGGACAGACCAGAGAGAGATGAGATGAGAGATCCAGAGCGAGAGACAGAGGAGAAGAGAAAGTAGAGAAGAGACAGAGGCTGAGAAAGACGACAGAGAGTGATGAGAGACAGACAGAGAGGCCTGGAGAGTAGACGAGAGAGACAGAGAGAGAGATGAGAGAGAGAAGGGACGAGGAATGAGACAGAGAGAGAGGGAGAGTGAGAGAGACGACAGAGAGAGAGATTTCTTTTTTTTGAATTTATTAATCCTTTATTTGAAATCAGATTTTCAGTTTACAAAAATTAAATGCAATCATCCATAAATCAGACAATTTCTTTTTTTTTTTTTAAAACCGACTAGGTATAATCCAAGGTCAGTAAGATAAAAAACAAACAAACAAATAATAATAATAGCAATAAATAAAACAAAAGTAACAAGAACCTAAGGGAACCCCCAAAACACCTACAGGAAGGAACCCTTCAAGCCAACTCAGGCCCAAAGAGAAGTTCCCTCTCCATGACGGAGCACAGCACGCCTCCTACTGTTAGCAAAAAACCAAGAGATACTGGTGACATGATCTAGAATTATTCATCGCCCTGTCAGAAGCTGGAGTCAACTTTTATACTAGCCCTTACAATCCTGACAATCAAATAGAGCTGCCTCAACCATCTGTGGACTGCTCCAACTCTGTTTCTATCCGGCTAATGTATATGGGAATGTTGCCTGTCCTAAAATGCAATTTCACCAGCTGACATTTGACTCTCGATGTTTGACTGTATCTGAAACAAAAATAAAAGATGACTTTAGTGAAAACCTCTCCAACATGCAGCAAAACCGCTTCCTCTAGAACGCGAAACAAGGGTTTGGAGTCTAAACAATCTAAAAAAAAGTGCAAAGACCGTTTCTCTGTGTGGACAGTAAGGACAGACATCAGTGACGTTTGGGGTGTTTTAAAATGAGATGAAGGCATTTAACAAGCCACAATACCGTGGAAGGATTACTCCACTGCAGATCACCTGCTCTTTTTTATCTACGGTGGTTTGCCTAGATGTGCCCATCCACCATGGACACTCAATAATCATCACCCAGACATAATGAGTCTCCAGGGGGAGTGTCAGGACGACCATTCAGTTTGGTTTTGGTTTTGCACTTTTACACCACACACATACAGTTCCTTTACCTTCCAAGCTGTGTATTTCTGGGTTTAAGAGAGTTGGTTTTTTTAATTAAGGGGAACTGTACATTCTCCAAAATCAGGAAACATCGTTAAAATTGAATGGGCGGTATCAATGTTAGGGTGAGTAAAACATTAAAATATGATCGTTTGTTAGTAAGCCTGCTTCCCTTATCCGAGAGTGTGTTTCCAATGTTAAGACATGACCAATAAAACGCGCAGATCTAAAACCCAGGTGAGTGAGCCACGCGTAGCGCACCCTCCAGGTTCGGCCCCACCAGAACTCACGACTCGTTCCTGTGGTCACCCCCGCCAAGCGAACTGCATCCTGGGATGTGGGTCCGGCCCGACTGACCACGTCCCAAACGACTTCAATGTACAAACTGGTTCTTTTTAAATAGCCGTAAAGAGAATCAGTAGACTCCTGTCTCTCCTTTTTAAAAAGGACTCCTATCACTCTGAACAGACCACGATAAAAACGCAGGTAATCCATTAAGAAACTGGGATTTTTTAAAATCCATTAAAAACAGCGATTGTCTATCCCCAGGGCCACCAAGACGATTCAGTATGGCACAGGTTAGAGGTTCTCAACTCAGTCTCCTGGCCCATATGCGAAGCAGTCTTTGAATGACTGGAGCCGAGAAAAGCAGCACCCAGCTGGACAGGTGGTTACTCCCTGGCTCCTTATCCTTGGGGAGATAGAGCAGGCTCTGAACGGATCCCAGTGCAACTTATACCAAAAAAACAGTTCAATCAACCAGCATGAACCTTTGCGAGGAGGATGGTACTCAGGTGGGTTCGACAAATGCAGGCGCGTTGCACAGAGTGGAGAAAGATACAGGTTGTCGGATGATAACATGCGCCCTCTATAGCACATTTTGGGTAGGTATCATTTCCATCTCCTCTGACCGACCTTCCACCTTTCTCCATTGTATTTCCCAGTTTTTTTTTCAGTCACATAATTTTCATCTCTAAAAACACTCTCCATGTAACTTCAGCACCCCTCTTTTAGGTCGCAATCCCATGGTAAATTGTGCTTAAATATTCCCCTCTCCCAATAAGGCCACAGCATCACTCTTCCCACAGTTTGACTTTTGCTGATAGAGCAAACCAAAACTATTAATCGTTGGCTACTAAAAATATCATGTCCCTTTGTTTGTTTGTTTAAATAAAACAAGGTCATACTGAATAAGCAGACAGTTTTTTAAATTTGCGTGTTATGTTTTGCAGCCAGGAAGTGAACTCCAGACAGCTATCGTCCTCAGTTTGTAGCGCATGGGGGGCTCTATTGGCCAGATGAGTACAGCATACCAGACATAGAGCAACCCTGCATGATTCCCTCTGGAATTTAAAAGGGGCAACTCAAACCACCGTTGTGTAAGTACACTCTCATATGTCACTGTACAGAACCTGGCATCTTTAGCTATTAGCCCAGTGCGGCTGATAACCAAATGATTCAAAAGTTTTGCCACAAATAAGTAATGGTGTCTCAACCCGGTCAAAAGGACTTTTCCTGATCTATGGAAATAAGACCTCGGTTTCAAGTCCAATGAACTAGAGACGTCCAAATATCACGAATTAGGCTAACATTGTCGTCGATCAACCTGCGCGTACAAGTATGTATTGGTCGACGTGAACAACCTGCCCCCATACACTTCTCTCAGCGGGTAGCCTAACACCTTGGAGAGGAGCTTATAGTCTGTTACAGCAGAGTGACACAGGCCTCACAGTTCTTTATGCTCCACTGCAGTTCATCATTTTTGGCGAGAGTGAGGACTGCCCCCCCTCCTAAGCTCAATGGGCAACCGACCACTCCGTGGAGGACTGTCCCGCAGAACAGCCTATCAGGTCTTCACCAATCACCGGCCACAAAGTACTTTATAGAAGTCCACCGTACACTAATTAGTCCGTTCGATACCCGGAGTTGCTTGCCCGTCTCCAAACTTGCAGTGATTGCCTGCAACCTCAGCCATGGAAGCTCTGCCTCAAGGTTTTGCCTGTTGCAGTCCTCACTGTTCTTAGGTTATTGACGTTAATAAATGAAATGTGCCACTGCTTGCTCCTCGTTGTGTTCCTGTCCCATACAGATACCTGTTGAAGGCTGCAGCAAATCTGCGAACTCAGTTGACTCAGTCAAAATCACTACTGTGCTAGAACGCAATGAATGGAAGGCTTTCTTTGCCCATTATTGCGTTCCTGCCCAAAGAAGACTTGTGATGGGGCGTCCATCTGGCTGATTTTCTGGACACCTGGTAACGTACAAGTGTCCCTGTGCTACCACACCCAGCAGGTCAACTCAAAGCTGACTTTTTGGATTTGAGAAACCTCAATGTGGCCCTCGACTCCTCCTGTGGGAAATCTGACTAAACCCTAGGATTTCCGACTCTTCAAATCTCTAGATCCCTCATAGATCTGGTTATGTCCCCTGGTGACATTGTGAGTGTTTTACAGCTGGCACAAACTGCTTTATCAGGGCTTCTTCCCAACATCTCCCACTGTTGCAATGAAATATAAATCAGCCTTTCTCTGTTTCTGTGTTCACTCCAGAAGAAAAACTAAAAACATTTTTGAAATGATATCACTAACCTTATTGTTATTGAAGTGCCAAAAAAGCACTGTTTGGTTTTCTGACATTCTTTATGATAGCAGAGGAGCACCTGCACGAGGGAATGATCAGAGAATCCGGACCGGGGCTGATAAAAACATTTTTAAAATACACTAAAATGTTGCTTCATATAACAATAAAAAACGATCAAGTCTTTTAGCCATGGAGAGCAATGTTGTCCTTACTGTGAGGACCAAGTTGTAACTGTCTTTTGTATGTTATAAATAACCTTCTCATACGATCACGGTCAGGCTCATGAAGAATGATCTATACGTCCCAGACGCTTCAGAGAAAGGCTAATGAGGTTCCTGGTTGGTTCCGTCTAATTTATCGTTCTCAAGTGCAGTTAAAAATCACACCTAAAAAACAGATAATCCATCAACGGTTGCAGATTTGGATAGCATCACACAATGGTCCAGAATAAAACCAACGATCTCTGGGCATAGTTGGAGCAATAGACATTTTTAACATACACCATTTTCAATTTTTCATATTGAGCACTGATTTCAGTAAACGTCCCTCAACAACATTATACAATACATAAGATTAAGGTTTAAAAACTGTTCAGGAAAATATAAAATCCCAAACACCGCACTATTGTTGGACTTGTGGCTGAGGAAGGACTTCCCCATCTCCATTCCCTTTTCCAGTCAGTTACAATGTCGTCAGGGGTACTGCTGCGTTTCCTGCACAAACATTACATCTACGGTTCTTTAACTTAATTAAGTTTAAAAAGAGAAGCTCTTTTCAGATCATCCCTCGCTCCATTGAGGTTTAAGGTGCCTATTATTATGTCACACATGAGAGAATAAGGGAGCCTGGGTCCTAACACAAACAGAGCAGTACTAAACCATAACAGCAAAATATTGAAGGGGACTATGCTTAGTGTTTCAAGAGTCTGTGCCTTAACCTTCTCGAACTAGTTTCCTGAGGCGGAAGGGAAAAACTCTGGTCAGTGAATGTTTCTTACCCTAAAATCTCCTGT
>JAXDDX010000445.1:40000-47500 GCA_034670405.1 Hoplostethus atlanticus | reverse complement strand
CTCAGGCCATCAGGACTGTGAATCGAGTCCGGATCATCACTGGGCCACCCACCAAGACACACACCACTGCCACCTCTTATGCTACACACACTTAGGTAAGACTACACATTAAATTTTATAATTTTTTATTAACATACAATTTTCCCTTTTTTTACTTCGATTTTTTTATAAAGTGTCTTATTGTAAATATTTGTGTTGTTTTTTTTATATAGAGCTCTTAAATATTGTAAAATATTGTGTTGGTCTATTGTAAATAGTGTTGAAACTGTTATTTTGCCACATTTCTGAGAGCATTTGCCACTTGCATTTCACTACACACCTAGTGTGTGTTGTGACAATTAAAATCACCTTGATCATTTTATAAACCAAACTTGGCAGAAAATATACGCCTTTTTCGCACCTGCTTAATAGCTGGGAGAGAAAAAATGAGGGCAGAAGAAACACCAATTGATCTGAACCAGCCAAATCACAACTATAGAGGAGGCGGAGTTTGGACAACAAACAAGAGAAGAATCGAAGTTGGTCGTAGTTACTCGTGTCTGTGGTAGTTGACAGGTGGATGTCAGTTGTTGGAGCAGTTCAGTAGTATTTGTTAGCAGATACGTTAGTGAGTAGTTAGTAGTAGGTTAGTAGTTAGTAGTATTAGTTTTGTAGTTTATTTGTCCAGTTATGGATAGTCCCTTATTCTGAAGATTTGCTTAATAAAGGTTCTGGTTCTGTCGACCAAGTTCCAGTCAACCTTCTGTTTGCTTTGAACGTGTTCCCAGGTCACAGATGGAGTACTCTGGTCTCAGCTGAACACTTCAACACCAGGCTTTCTCCCTACAACACACACACACAACTCACACACACACAACACACTCACACACACAAGTTAGAACCAAATCAGAATCACACCGTCACTTTACATATCAAGTACAATCAATGTACATGAACGTTAGAAAGGAAGTAGAGACATAGAACACCCATTTGACATTCACGGGAAATGGGAAGAGCATCCTGCACCATCTGGATTCATTTTTGATTCTTTATCCTTGGGGGGGAACAACTCGAGTCACTTTCAAAGGACAGGATGTGGGTTCAGGAAGGAGGGAGATCTGATTCTCTTAACCGGACTCCTCGGTGTGTGGTTAAAGAAGGAGGAGATCTGGATTCTTAACCCGACTCCTCCGGTGTTGGGGTTCAGAAGGAGGAGATCTGATTCCTTCGATACTAACACCTGCCCATCCTTACCATTGGTTGGTGACCTCTGACCCTTGATCTCCTTACTTTAGTTTTTGTATATGGTGATCTCGGGAATCGAAGCAGATTGTATTGCTGACTCAGTTGGAGTCTCTCTGGATCACAGTCAAGAAATTGACTTCAACTTCCTGCTGGATAATATTTAATAAAAAACTGTTTTATATGATTGGTTTGTGTTAATAGGAGTGTTATTAAGTGTTAATATTCCTACCTGGACTCCGGAGTGCGGAGTATTTGAGTGCTGAAAGGGATGCTGACATTCAGAGCATTGCTAGGAGCAAAAATCCTTGTGGTCGCCCCGGTCAACGGCCGTGGTTGGGTTACCTCAACGACAGGGACAGCTTCTTGATGCTGGCATTGTAGTGGAACCATACTGAAACACCATGTTGAACTGGACGGACACACACTCACACACACACACACCACTCACACACACACACACACAACAAACACACACCAGCACACAACCAGCAGAATAAGCCTAAACTCACTTACACACCAACATTTAAAGCAACAGATCGTATAGGAGGTCAACAGGTAGGTCCTGGTGGGCTCAGTGGTCTAAGGAGATAAGGTTCATCCTCTCTTCACCTGATCTTCCCTGTCACTCTCTCACTGATCTTTACTGTCTCTCTCACCTGATTCTTCCCGTCTCTTCTTCTCACTGACCTTTCCTGTCTCTCTCTCACTAATCTTTCCTGTCTCTCTCTCAAATACGGATTTCCTCCCAAAGAATCTGAGGATTCTCGCCGGAGGAGTAGTATCGGCTGGATCGTAACCGGCCCGTGGCAGGACATTTGGATCAAAACACAAACTGCTGTATGTCCATTCAATTGGAGTAAGTATTCTTAAACTAGAGTTTCCTATTATCTGGTCCTTGATATTTAAAAACTTCACTTCAATATAATGAAAGTTTTAAGAGAAAGGCTCCTCAGCTAATCTCTCACCCAAAGGTTCTCTTTTTCTGATTTTATTTTCATTAAATATAAATATTAAAATCACACGTCAAGTGTGAATCGATGCATTTCCACATCGGTTGGGAATTTTAAATGCTCTTAAAGTGGCTAACAATGTCCTAATATGCCAAATGAGGGAGGGGCATGAGGTGGCTCCGATTCTCAGGAGGAGGGTTTTACATGGGCAAGGGAACCTTCCCCTACTGATTGGAGAAACCAAGGCTGATCATCTGGAGGTTACTATTGCTTCGGGTTATCATTACCTCACTCCTTCCTGATTATCGACTGATAGATAGACAGATAGACAGATAGATTGAGTTTGTTCTGGGTTGTAGACCTTCCTGGGTTTAGGGACTGTGAGTTCTGACCTGGGTTCTTCTGGGTTTAAGGAACTCTGTAGTTCTGACACGGGTTCTTCTGGGTTTGGGTTTAGGACTGTGATTCGGACCTGGGTTCTACTGGGTTTATGGGACTCTGTGGTTCTTGACCTGGGTTCTTCTGGGTTTAGGGTGTCGGTGATTGGGATTGTTGGTTCTGACCCAGGCTTTGTCTACTGGGTATTAGGGTCTCTGTGGTTTGACCTGGATTCCTACTGAGGTATGGGACTCTTGTGATTGGATTGTGGTACAGACCCAGGTTTTCTACTGGGGTTTAGGGACTCTGAGGTTCTGATGGGTTTGCTGGGTTTCGGGTTCTGGCTGAGGACAGGAAACTGGTCTAGTTCTGAGGATTCTGTTGTTTCTTAGGAGGCTTCTCCAACAGAGGAGTCGTTCAGGAGAGGAAGACCAGCGGTTCCACTTGTCCTGTTCGGGAGTCTAGACAACAACACATATGAACATGGACGTCGTTTAGAGTGTGTGTGTGAGTGTTGTTGGGTGTGTGTGTGTGTGTGTGTGTGCGCAGTAGTCAGAGTAAAGCTTGCATTGCCTGCGTCATCTGCTTACAGCCAGTAAACAGTGTCAGTAAACCAGGCATTCAGTCAGTAAAACCAGTCAGTCAGTAAACCAGTCATTCAGTCAGCAAACCAGTCAGTCAGTAAACCAGTCATTCAGTCAGTAAACCAGTCATTCGGTCAGTAAACCAGTCAGTCAGTAAACCAGTCAGTCAGTCGGTAAACCAGACAGTCAGTAAACCAGTCATTCAGTCAGTTAACCAGTCAGTCAGCAAACCAGTCAGTCAGTAAACCAGTCATTCAGTCAGTTAACCAGTCATTCGGTCAGTAAACCAGTCAGTCAGTAAACCAGTCAGTCAGTCGGTAAACCAGACAGTCAGTAAACCAGTCATTCAGTCAGTTAACCAGTCAGTCAGTAAACCAGTCAGTCAGTAAACCAGTCAGTCAGTCGGTAAACCAGACAGTCAGTAAACCAGTCATTCAGTCAGTTAACCAGACAGTCAGTAAACCAGTCAGTCAGTCAGCCAGTAGCTGTCCTTACAGCAGACTTCCAGGGGCCCTACAGGGGCCTCAGGTAGGAGGCTTGCCCAGCCTCAGAGCTCCTCGGTCAGCTGCTCCACCTCGGAGGGTTGGCTCTTCATGTGGGCCTTCTGGGTCTTGGCCTCATACAGCTCCCTGGTGCTTGCTCGCTTGAAGAAACCACACTGGACACCAGGGGGCGACACAGTACCACTTTAACAACCAGGCAGCAGAGAAACATACTGCTAACCAGCAGGATGTTACATGGGGTGAGTGAAACACGTGTGTGTGTGTTGTACCTTCCACAGCAGCAGGCAGATGACAGCCAGCAGTAAAACTCCAGACAAGACAGAAACCACGATGATCCAGAGGGGGGCGCTAGTGGAGACCTCCTCCCGCTGATGAGGATGAACATCCACCACAAACTAGAAGAGTCAGTCAGATCAATACCACTGTGATCACTACTACAGCACAATACAGGGCACTATAGGACACTATAGGACACTATAGGATACTACAGAACACTACAGGGCACTATAGGACACTATAGGACACTATAGGATACTACAGCACAATACAGGGCACTATAGGACATCAGGGAGTATTGCGTATTGCATATCAGCGAGTATCGTGTATCAGCTAGTATTGTGTATTGTGAAAGTAAATTACCACAGAATGTTAGTATTTATCATTTATCATTTAGTGTCTGGTTGTACTGATACTGTGTGACTATGTGAACATGCCTGAATGTTGCAGAGTAAGATAGTGAGGCCCTTCAAGGAAGTCATAAATCTGACGTAGACCAGACCACTACTGTGTGGAGAGAGCCTATAGGATGAACCATGTTATCTAAGCATAAGAGAACCAATCATGAGAGACTTCTTTGTTTCCAAAGAAACTATAAAGATTGTAGTGAACTGACTGTCAGAGAGAGAGAGATAGAGAGACTTTGACTTTCTGTGTGACCTGTGTCTTCCTCTCTCCAATATATCTGTATACAATATATTTTATACTTCAACCTGTCAGTGTTTTGTGTGTTATTTAAAGATATTTCAAGATTATCAGCTAGTATCGTGTATCAGCTAGTATTGCGTATCAGCTAGTATCGTGTATCAGATAGTATCGTGTATCAGTTATTATCGTGTATCAGCTAGTATCGTGTATCAGCTAGTATCGTGTATCAGTTAGTATCGTGTATCAGCTAGTATCGTGTATCAGCTAGTATCGTGTATCAGTTAGTATCGTGTATCAGCTAGTATCGTGTATCAGCTAGTATCGTGTATCAGTTAGTATCGTGTATCAGCTAGTATCGTGTATCAGATAGTATCGTGTATCAGATAGTATCGTGTATCAGTTATTATCGTGTATCAGCTAGTATCGTGTATCAGCTAGTATCGTGTATCAGCTAGTATCGTGTATCAGCTAGTATCGGGGTTATCACCTCGATATGTGAGATCCATTTAGTATGGTGTTTCAGCAGTTACGTGTTGCCTGCTTGACTGCACACTAGTCCCTGTAATCCTAACACAGAATCACACATCCACACATAACACACAGTACAACTATCAGCTAATCGATCACAACACACAACACCTACACAACCACCTCATAGTGTGAACCATCAGAAGGTTGGTTGTTTGGTCACACAAGGTTCCGCGCTGAGATGAATCTATATCATCCCTCCTGGTCCTAACAAACACAACACACACACACACCACACACACACACACACACACACACACCCAAACACCACACACCCCACAACACACACACACAACACCCCCTACAATTGTTCAGTGAGTTAATCGTGTACAGTCAGTACTGGTATGTCAGTATCGATGAATCACGTAGCTTACGCACAGTCCTAACAACAAAAACTGTATCAGCAGCGTACAGTTACGTGTATCAGCTAGTATTATCACATATCGTGGTCTCGTGTGTGAGCCTTGATGGTGGTTTGTTGTCAGCTAGCTTCCGAGTCCTGGCTTGACTGACCTCAGTCTGAGTTCTACATCTTACACACACACACACTTCACACACACTACCACACACTCACACACACACACACACACAACACACACACTACACAAGTTTGTTACTGGATTCATAACAGAGAGGTCAGCGGGTGGTGAGTCTATAAATGTTGCTTAAAGGACACATCTCTGACACACACTCACCGTGATTCACTCACACAACAACACACCCCCCACAATCTCACAACACACACACACCACCCCCCCTCTACCTCGTTCCATGGTGGAGTCAGAGAGGATCGAGAGGCGAAGTAGCGAGTGAATGTTGACGCAGAGGACACAAGAACTTCACACACGAGCTGACGTGCACACAGTCCAGACACACACACAGAGACAAGGACAAAACGAGACGGAGAAGGACAAAGAGTATCAGAGACAGAGTAGAGAGACAACGGGACGTGAGGGACGAGAGGACGTGAGTGACGGAGTAGGACAAGGGACAATAGAGACGACGGCACGAGGACGAGAGGACGAGAGGACAACGAGACGACTACGTAGGACAACAGAACGACAGGACAGTGAGGCGAAGACTGGAGAGACGAAGAGGCGAGAGGACGGGGGAGAAGAGGACAAGAGCGAAGGACCGTAGAGGACAGAGAGACGAGATGATCGAAGAGACCAGGGACAGAGGACCGAGAGGACCAAAGAGAGAGAGGACGGAGAGAAGAGGACGAGAGAGGACGAAGAGGACGAGAGGACAAAGAGGACGGAGAGGACAAGAGGACGAGAGGACGAGAGGACGGGGGAAGAGGACAGAGAGGACGAGGACGAGAGGACGGAGAGGACGAGAGGACGAAGAGGACAGAGGACGGAGAGGACAAAGAGGACGGAGAGGACGAAGAGGACGAGAGGACAAAGAGGACGGAGAGGACGAAGAGGACGAGAGGACGGAGAGGACAAAGAGGACGAAGAGGACGAGAGGACGAGAGGACGGAGAGGACGAGAGGACGAAGAGGACGAGAGGACGAAGAGGACGAGAGGACGAGAGGACGAGAGGACGGAGAGGACGAAGAGGACGAAGAGGACGAGAGGACAAAGAGGACGAGAAGACGAGAGGACAAAGAGGACGAAGAGGATGAGAGGACGAGAGGACAAAGAGGACGGAGAGGATGAAGAGGACGAAGAGGACAGAGGGGACGAGAGGACAGAGAGACAATTTGCTGCCTCAAGCCTGCATGCAGACCAGCAGCCAGCAGAGGAAACAAGGAAACAAGGAAACAAGGAAGCAACGCTACAGGTAATCCTACTGAACTAGATAACTACCGTCCAATTTCAAAACTATGTTGTCTAGCCAAGATTCTCGAATCGTTAGTTAATTCGCAGTTACGGGCTTTCTTGGAGGCATTCAATATTCTTCAGCCACAACAATCAGGGTTTAGACCGGGACATAGTACGGTAACAGCCACAACACTCGTGGTGAACGGCATAGTCAGCAGTCTTGATAGTCGCCAGCACTGTGCTGCACTTTTTATCGACCTGTCAAAGGCATTTGATACGGTGGATCACAGCATTTTATTAAATAAACTAGCCTCAATAGGTCTAGACGAGCTATCTGTCAATTGGTTCTCAAATTATCTTACCGGGAGGACACAGGCTGTTGTTGCCGATGGGTTTAAATCAAACTCTCTTGTGATTGGTAAGGGTGTCCCACAGGGGTCCATTTTGGGTCCACTTTTATTTACTATTTATATTAATAACTGTTCTGTCCATTATTATGCGGACGATACAGTCCTATAACAGTGCAGGATCCACTCATAGAACGGCCGCTGCAGTCTGCTTTTGATGCTTTCCAGTTGTCCCTTATTGGCCATAAGCTTGTCTTAAATTCTGACAAGACTAAATGTATGTTGTTTTCAAG
>JAXDDX010000445.1:25000-35000 GCA_034670405.1 Hoplostethus atlanticus | reverse complement strand
ACAAGCAACCGATCGTAAGGAGGTCAAAGGTCAGGTCCTGGTGGCTCAGTGGTCTAAGGAGCATAAGGTTCATCCCTCCTCTCTCACCTGATCTTCCCTGTCTCTCTCTCACCTGATCTTTCCTGTCTCTCTCACCTGATCTTCCCTGTCTCTCTCTCACCTGACCTTTCCTGTCTCTCTCTCACCTGATCTTTCCTGTCTCTCTCTCAAATACAGATTTCCCTCCCAAGAATCTGAGGCTCCGCCCGGAGTATCGGCTAGGATCGAACCGCCGTGGCAGACATCTTGGATCAAACACAACCTGCTGTATGTCCATTCATTGAGTAAGTATATAAACACGAGTTCCTATTTCAGGTCCTTGATATTAAAAACTTTCCTACAATAAATGAAAGTTTTTCAGAGAAAGCTCCCTCAGCTCATCTCTCACCCAAAGTCTCTTTTTCTGTTTTATTTTCATTAAATATAAATATTAAAATCCACCCGTCACGTGTGAAACGATGCATTTCCACACCGGTTGGGATTTTAAAAGTCTTAAAGTGGCTAAAATGTCCTAAAATGCCAAAAGAGGGAGGGGCATGAGGTGGCGAATCAGGGAGGAGGGTCTTACATGGGCAAGGGAACCTTCCCCTCCTGATTGGAGAACCAGGCTGTCATCTGGAGGTTACTATGGCAACGGTTATCATTACCACACTCCTTCATGATATCGACCTGATAGATAGACAGATAGACAGATAGATTAGAGTTTGTTCTGGGTTGTAGACCTTCTGGGTTTAGGGACTGTGGTTCTGACCTGGGTTCTTCTGGGTTTAGGAACTCTGTGGTTCTGACACGGGTTCTTCTGGGTTTAGGGACTGTGATTCTGACCTGGGTTCTACTGGGTTTAGGGACTCTGTGGTTCTGACCTGGGTTCTTCTGGGTTTAGGGAGTCTGTGATTGGGATTGTGGTTCTGACCCAGGCTCTACTGGGTATTAGGGACTCTGTGGTTCTGACCTGGATTCTACTGAGGTATGGGACTCTGTGATTGGGATTGTGGTACTGACCCAGGTTCTACTGGGTTTAGGGACTCTGTGGTTCTGACCTGGGTTCTGCTGGGTTTCGGGATCTGGCTGAGGACAGGAAACTGGTCTAGGTTCTGCAGGATTCTGTTGTTCTTAGGAGGCTTCTCCAACAGAGAGACGTTCAGAGAGAAGACCAGCGGTTCCACCTTGTCTCGTACGGGAGTCTAGACAACACACATGAACATGGACGTCGTTTAGAGTGTGTGTGTGTGTGTGTGTGTGTGTGTGTGTGTGTGTGTGTGTGTGCGCAGTAGTCAGAGTAAGCTGCATGCCTGCGTCCCATCTGCTTACAGCCCTGTGGTGAACCAGGAAGCAGCCTAGTGAGGAAGACTTCCCTGCCTAGTGAGGAAGACTTCCCTGCCTAGTGAGGAAGACCTCCCTGCCTAGTGAGGAAGACTTCCCTGCCTAGTGAGGAAGACTTCCCAGCCTAGTGAGGAAGACCTCCCTGCCTAGTGAGGAAGACTTCCCTGCCTAGTGAGGAAGACCTCCCTGCCTAGTGAGGAAGACTTCCCTGCCTAGTGAGGAAGACTTCCCAGCCTAGTGAGGAAGACCTCCCTGCCAGTCCAGTCCTCTCCATCACCAAGACTCCTGCCAGGCCTCATGATAACCGGGTACCTTGGCAGGTCCAGGCTCACTTAGCAGAGGATCTGGGATCTGCAGCCAAACTACTGGGTGAGGAAGACGAGGCCAAGGCATTAGGAGCACTTCACTAGATTGAGGATCTGGTCGCCACCTGCAGCTCGACGGTGCGGGCCATCCTGGTTTCCCCTGTTGACTCCAGAAGCAACCCACCATCACTGAAGAAGTGCTACTGAGGACTGCACATCCTCTGTGGCACTCTAACCCATCCACAGGTCTCCACCTCTGACCTGAAATACATCAGGAGCCAATTATGGTTCATCCTGATGGCGATGGGGCGTTCAGGCTCCAGCTGGGGAGAGCCGTAGAAAAACTCAACAAACACTCCACATGTCGCAGTTGAAACAAAAAATCAATATTCCTCAGACTGACAACCGCATAAGAACACTACTTGGCATGGATGGGAGGCCCCATTGAATAACAGCACTGTTGCTGCTGGTACTACAATATTTATATTGCTGCCCTAAACCCACAGCATAGCAAGCCTCACTGAAACACCAGCTGCCCTCACATACCACCAGAACAGGAGATGATCAGGAATGACAAGATCCTGTTACTGGGCAACTTCAATGCTGGGATGTGTATGTGAGCGTGTGTGTGTGTGTGTGTGTGTGTGTGTGTGTGTGTGTGTGTGTGTGTATGTCTCACCACCAGTCCCAGTCTAAGGGTTTTACATCGTTCTGACGTCATTGACAGGAAGTCAGAGTACACATCCTGGCTGTTTTCACGGAAACGAAGCCGGGAGATATGACGCGTCACATCGGCAGCCACAGTGAATTGGACGGCTGAGAGACAGACCATAATATTAACAGTTAGCTTGCAGCTATTGGTACCCAGTGGTGTCAATGAAGAAATGCTAACAATGGTAATAACCCATTTTCAGTGGTTGTAGGAGACATACCATAATATTAGCATCACCTAGCAACGTATCTAAGAAATGTATACTTATACTAAGAAATGTATACTTTATTCTATATAATAAAGTATACATTTCTTAGATAACGATACATAGTATAACGATGTATTTAAAATATCTGTTGATAGAAAAATATCTGGTATATAAATGATGTGTTAAAAAAAGAATATACATATAATGACCAGAGAAGCAATAAACAGTATTAGCATTAGCCACACTAGCACAGAGATGTATATATGTGTGTGTGTGTGTGTGTGTGTGTGTGTGTGTGTGTGTGTGTGTCCACTACCAAGAACTCTTCTGTTTCATCATTTATCAAAAGCTAATGATCTTTCGTCAGATGATTCTCAAACCTCCCAAATAACTGAATTAATAACTGAATATATTTTTCAATGTTGAAACACAACAACAACAACAACACAGAGGACCGGACTCGTTCTGTCAATATCTGGTATTAGCTGTCAACATGTTAATATGGTGGCAACAATCTGAGAAAACCAATATCATAATATCATTCTAATAAACTGATCAGTCATTAATAAACTGATCAGTAACTAGATCTATGTGTCATTGAATCTGGCTGAGTTCTAGTGTTGTGACGGTTTCACCTTCTCTCTGATTGGTCAGATGAACGAGACAGAACCAGGACTCAGCTATTGGTGGAATACAAATAAATGACATTGAACCACTCTGTGTGTGTGTGTGTGTGTGTGTGTGTGAGTGTGTGTGAGTGAGGTGAGTGAGGTTACTCAGATGTATCTAGGTAATAATATCAGTTTCTGTAATGTGATTTATCATTCTGAAATACAAAGGACACACACACACACACACACACACACACACACACACACTAACACACTAACACACGGCAGACAAGGACATGGGGACACACAAGGACAGAGTATGATGTCATCTGATTACATACACCATCAGTGCATGTGTGTGTGTTGTTAATCCTTCCCACCTTGTTGATTAACAGTGGGCTTTAATTGACAGCTTTGTCCTGTCAATCAATCAGGTCAGCCAATTAGCTAAGAGCCTGGTATGAATTAACGAGACAACCAGACAGACAACACACACACACACACACACACACTCAACCAGACTGTTGATGACCTAAAGCAGAAGGTTGTTAGCATTAGCCACACTAGCACAGATTCCCCTTCATCCACAACCAGGTGATCTACTGGATTACTCACTGATGTTCTCCCTGTAGCTCCTGTCTCCAGTGCTGGGGGTGTAAGAAAAACACACTTCCACCTGCACACTAACACACACACACACACACACACACACACAGTAGATGATACAGTAGATGATACATTCCAATCGATTATAGATTATAGATTATATATTTCTCACCAGTAGTCACAGCTGTTGGGGTCGATGAGCTCAGGGGTGACTCTCAGCGTTTTATTGAGGTGGATGACTGGGCGGGTCCTGGAAGACCAACCAATCAGATAACCAATCAGATAACCAATCAGATAATCAATCAGATAATCAATCAGATAACCAATCAATCAACTAAGTAAGAACCTGTTACTGTAGTACTGTCAGTAGTACTAGACCCACACCTGTTACTGTAGTACTGTCAGTAGTACTAGACCCATACCTGTTACTGTAGTACTGTCAGTAGTACTAGACCCATACCTGTTACTGTAGTACTGTCAGTAGTACTAGACCATACCTGTTACTGTAGTACTGTCAGTAGTACTAGACCATACCTGAGCAGGGCGACTGTGTCATCCAGGGAGCCCACCAGGAGGTCTGGATACTGGTTCCCATCAACATCCAGTCCACCAGACAGAGAGAAGCCAAAGGTCCTGAAACCTCCAGAGATGTGTTTCCCCTCTATCACCTATCGACAGACAGACAGACAGTCACACAGTCACACAGACAGACAGACAGACAGACAGACAGTCACACAGACAGACAGACAGACAGTCACACAGATAGCAGGCAGACACACAGACAGACAGACAGACAGACAGACAGACAGTCACACAGACAGACAGACATATAGACATACAGGCAGATACTCAGACAGACAGGCAGACAGACAGACTCGTTCTGGGTGAAGTCATGGTGTGTGTGTGTGTGTGTGTGTGTGTGTGTGTGTGACCTGGCTGGGCTTTGTGGAGATTCCCCCGGCACTTCCTGTCCAAATCATCACACTTCCTGTTCCATGGAAAGGAGCCCCCACTGCAAAGTCTACAACAGAGCAGTGGGAGAATACACATTATTCATATTCTTAAAATGTTTTCCAGTTTCTTTTCATTTAAAACATTGATTTTATTTGAAGCATAGTTTTTGTCTTCACCTTGGAAGCCATCTTGGTTGAGGTCTCCGGCGGCGACCAGTGCCATGCCAAACGCTGAGTCCGCTGGCCCCCGTAGCACCAGGCTGGGCCAGGGCCCCAACCGACCCCCAGCATTCAGATAGACATAAACTGCACCACCCTCCTCTTGCTGACGATGGAAATAAAAAGGAGCGCCCACCAGGAGGTCATTCCATCTGGAAAAGAGGAAAGAATAATATATGGGTCAAGGTGACGGCCCTCCCTGCAGTGACCGCTCCATGCCGCTAGAGTGAAATCTCCTCCGTCCTGATCCTGGACCTGTCTGCAGCGTTTGACACGGTGAACCACCAGATCCTCCTCTCCACCCTTGAGGGGATGGATGTCTCAGGCTCTGCACTCTCCATGTTTGCATCCTACCTGACGGATCGCTCCTACCAGGTGACGCTGAGAGGGTCTGTGTCAGAACCACGCAGGCTCACTACTGGGGTTTCGCAAGGTTCGGTTCTGGGTCCTCTTCTTTTTTCCCTCTACACAACATCTCTTGGTTCTGTTATCCACTCCCATGACTTCTCCTACCACTGTTATGCCGATGACACCCAGCTGATCTTCCTCTGACACACAAGGGGCGGCTGTGGCTCAGTGGTAGAGCAGGCTGTCCACTGATCACAAGGTTGGCGGTTCGATCCCCAGCTCTTCCTGTTCACATGTCGAAGTGTCCTTGGGCAAGACACTGAACCCCAGATTGCTCCCGATGGTCAGGTCAGCACCTTGCATGGTAGCTCACTGCCATCGGTGTGTGTGTGTGTGTGTGTGAATGGGTGGATGAGAGGCATATATTGTTTTACCCTTTGGGTAAACGCGCCCATTTACCATTTACACAAGTGGAGGCAGCATTGCTGCGTGCCTGGCAGGTGGAGGTGGATGTCAATGCACCGCCTAAAGTCAACCTGGACTGAGCTGGTGTTCCTCCCAGGGAAAGGTTGTCCGCACCGAGCTGTCCATCACCATTGATAATGCTGTGGTGACGTCAACTCGGACTGTGAGGAATCTGGGTGTGACCCTGGACGACCAACTGTCGTTCTCGACAAACATCACATCAGTGACACGCTCCTGCAGATTCCTCCTCTACAACATCAGGAGGATTCTCCTCTTCCTCACTGACAAGGCAGCGCAGGTGCTCATCCAGGCTCTTGTCATCTCCCACCTGGACTAGTGCAACTCCCTCCTTGCTGGTGCCCCGGCGTCTGCCATCAGACCTCTGGAGCTTGTTCAGAAAGCTGCAGCTCGTCTGGTGTTCAACCCCCCCAAGTTCTCTCTCTGGGAAGAGTCTTGGTGGCTCCATTTCATAATCATGGAGCCCACTGTGCTCCTGGGAACTTTCAATGCTTCAGCAATTGTTTATACCCTTTATACCCGAACACAATTCTATTTTGAAGGTCTATGGAGAGTTCCTTGGTCTTCATGGCTTGGGTTTTGCTCTGACATGCACCATGAACTGTGGGATCTTACATAGACAGGTGTGTGCCTTTCTAAATCACATACAATCAGTTGAATGTGCCATAGGTGGACTACAATCAAGTTCTAGAAACATCTCAAGGATGATAAAAGGATGCATCTGAGTCCAATTTGGAGTGTCATAGCAAAGGGTCTGAATACTTGTAAATGAATGTAAATTAAATATTTCAATTTTTTATTTTTAATACATTTGCAAAGGTTTTCGCTTTGTCATCAAAATGAATCCATTTTAAATTAAGTCTGTAACACAAAGCGTGGGGGCGTAGGGTTGTATATGAGACATAATGTATGTTGTACCCATCGTTGTTGAGGTCGGTCACCGCCACAGAGTTGCCGTAGTAAGATCCCATCTGCTCTCCACGCAGCGTGTGTTGGACAGTCAGACTGTTGCCTGGTAACTTCCTCACTGCCAGCATCACCGAACCACGCCCATCCTCCTTACTGTCCTTAGGAGCCCCTGTTAATCAATACATCAATCAATCAACAAACCACCCCTCTCCCTCTCTATCAATAATAATGTCAGATAATTTATAGAAAATATTGAAAAAATAAAGTAACAAACTCGTTACCTGTTACTATGGTTACAGCGTCCTGGGACAATAGACGAGGGGCCTGCGCAACTGAGTAGCCTACACACACACATACACACACAGACAGAAGAAAAATAATGTTAATGTCTATGTGATAGTCTAGTCTAGTGACTCTTAATCCACTGGACTGAAGGCCATATCAATGGTACAGTCCATAGAAATGGTACAGTCCATACTACCTATATAAATGTTTCGACGGTTCATGTTGGGGAAGAAGCTTCTCTGGGTGTCGTACACATCTGAATTAATCTGCGACACATGGACGTTACCTACAACACACACAGACACAAACACACACAAACATACAAGCAGTTGAGCACGGAGCCTGTAGGGCAGAACACAACACAATAGAATAGAATAGAATCGAATCTTACCTTGCCATTCATAGCTTCCTGGTGACCCCACAATGACCTCAGTCTGGGTAATGGCAGCAGAAATCCCCATGTTACACATGACCTCACTGCTGAACTCAAGAAGATGGCTGTTCACACACACACACACACACACACACACACACACATCTGACCTCATCAATACGTCTGACATCACAGCAAACGTTTAATGCCATTTCAGACATAAGATGATAGCCGTTTGTCTATCGGCTACATAATGGTAAAATTCCACCATGTGCCAGGGACTGCACAGAGGTCAGAGGTCAGAGGTCAGAACCTAACCTAATCTGATCTAGTCTTATCTAACCTAGTCTAGTCTAATCTAGTCTAATCTAATCTAATCTAGTCTAATTGTATCTAGTCTAGTCGAATCTAGTCGAATCTAGTCTAGTCTAGTCTAATTGTATCTAGTCTAGTCGAATCTAGTCTAATCTAATCTAGTCTAATCTAATCTAGTCTAATTGTATCTAGTCTAGTCGAATCTAGTCGAATCTAATCTAGTCTAATCTAATTTAGTCTAATCAAATCTAATCTAGTCGAATCTAGTCTACTCTAATCTAATCTAATCTAATCTAATCTAATCTAATCTAATCTAATCTAATTTAGTCTAATCAAATCTAATCTAGTCGAATCTAGTCTACTCTAATCTAATCTAATCTAATCTAGTCTAGTCTAATCTAATCTAGTCTAGCCATCCCGTCACCAGAGGGTCACAGCTGGTCCGGTGCTTTTACCTGCAGACCTGCTCTGGGCTCTGCCACCGCATGGCGTCCTGCTCGTGCTGCAGGTTGCTGCCCAGGTAACATTTTCCAATCATATGCCTGAGTCTGAAGGCGCCGTAGAGCTTAACGAACCGATGGCCACACACCTGGATGGACATTTAACACAGTCACTATTAGTAATTATTAGTAATTATTGCTTGATCAATTAGTAGTCTGCTACAGGCAGACTGGAGATGAAATATCCACCAATACACATAATCTAATCATAACCATAAACCCTTATTTGGACAACTAGTGAGCCTAGTAGTTTGTTAGACAATCAGTCAGTTCATTAGTTACTTAGGCAGTCAGTTAGTATGTTAATTAAAACGTTAATTAGTTAGTTAGACAGACAGTCAATTAGTTAATTAGTTAGTTAGTCACTCAGTCAGTCAATTAATTAGTTAAATAGTATGTTAGTCGGACAGTTAGTTAATTAGATTGGTAGTCAGCCTGTCAATTAGTGACTTGGTTAGTTAGTTAGCTAGTTAGGTAGTTCGTAAGTGAGTGAGTCAGTGATGTATTTATTTATTTATTCAGTGAGGTCAAACCAGGTCAAACCAGGCCACTTGCTCCCACCTGCATTCACACTTACTATTACACACATAGTGACAGCTTGGTCAGCCAATGAAAACAGAGACTCACCAGGGCCCTCCCTCCAGGCTGGCCCTGACTGGCTACTGACACGCCCAACCACATGTCTTCAACGAGGTCCTCTGATTCGTCCAGGTCTTTGTCTGAAACATTATAGAACAGAAATGTTGCATGTCAGTCGACTAACTGTAAATCAGAATGACATGAAGTTTCTTACATGTAGTCTGAGTACAAGTTCTTACTCATTCAACTGATATACAGTCAGACAGTCTACTCTAATCTAGTCTAGTCCAATCTGTGCTACTACTTCTCTACTTCTCTACTTCTCTGGTCACGGGATGGCTAGACTAGATTAGATTAGATTGACATAGTAGTATCAGCAGTGGAAGCACAAGTAGTAAAAGCAGAATAGCAGCAGTAGAAGCAGAAGTAGTGCTACTGCTGCTACTACGTCTGCTGTTACTACTTCTGCTACTACTTGTGCTTCTACTACTGCTACTACTACTCCTTCTTTTGCTTTTACTACTTCTGTTACTTCTGCTTTTACTACTACTACGTCTGCTACTACTACTTCTTAACACATTATCTTTCTAATGAATTCAACTTTAAAAAAACAAAACATTTTCAAGCTAAAGCAAGCACACATATTTTCTTCAGAAAATGTAACCTTTTCTAGTTGTCTTTTATTTCTCAGTTTCACCCTTTCTCAGTCAATAAAACTGATAACGACGATACTCCAGTGTTTGATGGGGGAAGGTGTTTAGCTACTTGTCAGATTGCACAGAGCATATATGCAGGACAAGACAGACATAATTTGTTCATTAGGGGGCGCTATGATGAGGTGTCATACTTACATCTTTGCTACCCTCCCCACATTTCATCTAGACACCTGAAACTTGGAACATACATGCAGCTCTTCCCAGTAAAACCCATAAAGTCTGCATAAAAATGTTACACCATTTAGTGTTTACTGTAACATATCATCATAACACTGAGACAGGAAGGGCTCATCAACTTGGATGGTATCAAAAGTTGATATCTTAAAACATATAACATATCTTTAAACATACTTATTTTATTATTAGCAAGATGACAACATTTAAACTGACTGGTCAATGATAAATGCCGGTCTCACCTGAGCCAATGAGGTTCATCCTGGAGCAATCTGACTGGTTAGTGGTGATAGGGCAGCTATACACTCCCCCCGTTTGATTGGCTGTTACATGAGGCTCCGC
>JAXDDX010000445.1:0-17500 GCA_034670405.1 Hoplostethus atlanticus | reverse complement strand
CTGGGACCCACTGGGACCCACTAAGACTCACTGCGACCCACTATGACCCACTAGGACCCACTGGGACACACTGTGACTCACTGGGACCCACTAAGACCCACTGGGACCCACTGGGACTCTCTGGGACCCACTAAGACCCACTGGGACCGACTGGGACCCACTGGGACTCTCTGGGACCCACTAAGACCCAATGAGACTCACTGGGACTCACTGGGACCCACTACGACCCAATAAGACTCACTGGGACCGATGGGAACCCGCTAAGACCCACTGGGACCCATTGAGACTTACTAAGACTCACTGGGAACCACTGGGACCAACTGGGACTCTCTGGGACCCACTAAGACCCAATAAGACTCACTGGGACCGACTGGGACCCGCTAAGACCCATTGGCACTCACTAAGACCCACTGGCACCCACTAGTAGGCCTGTAAGAATTATTTCATAATTGTCTAACCGCGTTTTTTTGACGTGATCGCAGTTTCTTTGTTGAAGCGGTCAAAGCATGGTCACACTTTTGTTTGCATCCATCAAACACGTTTCCAATGCCCGCGCGTTTTGTTGTCATACTGTCAAAGTTGACACTGAAGGGAGAAATGTTGTGGATCATATACTGGTGATCTCAACCTGAAGAGACTCTCTTCTTTTAGATAGATAATATTTATATACAAGTAAACATAAATAGTATTGATTATAGGATATGATTAGTTGACTTTTGAAGTCATACATTTTGTAAACTGGTTTTACAGTATGTGAAAACTTTCCCCGTTATGCCAATGAAGTAATAAAGTTTCTTTGTACCATCTGAAGAAAGTTGTACATACATCTTTTGCCATATGTTTGGTACCAAACTAAAGAGGAAGTTGTGCTCTTTAAAATGAAAACAACTTTCAATTACCATTTTTTGTTTTTCAAATAGAGCTGTTTGTTTGGACTGAGTAAGAAAATGCTCCTTTAACTCAGAATTCTCAGTGAACTGCAGCAACATTCTAGATTCAAGATTCAAGAACTTTATTTGTCACATACACACACGGGGTGTGCAGTGAAATGAAAAAGTGGCAATGCTCAACGGGAATGTGCAAAGGGCAACAGTACACAGTATTTACAATAAAAGAACAACACAATATTTACAGTATTACAGTAAGAGCTCTTATATAAAAAAAAAACAAACACAATATTTACAGTAAGAACTCTAGAACTCTAGAAAAGAGGCGTGGTTTACTTCATAGGCTGTGTACTTGTGTTATTACATTATCTGGGTCACATAACAGTGAAATAACCAAAAGATGTATCCTGGAATTCATTCAAAACTTTCATTTGTTTGAAAAATAAATAAATACATATTTTTTAAATTTGACCGAAAGAGACAATTATATTGTTAATCGCAATTATTTCAATTAAATGTACAGCAACATTTGGAATTGTTACAGCTCTACCCACTAAGACTCACTGAGACCTACTATGACCCACTAGGACTATCTGGGACCCACTAGGACTCACTGAGACCCACTATGACTGACTTGGACTATCTGGGACCCACTAAGACTCACTGAGACCCACTATGACTCAGTGAGACCCACTATGACCCACTTGGACTATCTGGGACCCACTAAGACCCACTGGGACCCACTATGAGTCACTAGAACCTATGACCTCTGACCCCAGTTTCACACAGCTCCAATCACCTCTGATCACAACCATTGATCTACTATTGACCCCAGCAGGCAAAAGAATAATGTCTGAGTTTGTGTGTGTGTCAGGCTGGTTCCTTTTCCAACCAGGCAGACAGGAAGTCACTCAGATGGCAGAAGGGCTGAACAGGAAGACACTGATTATGTTTTGGCTTTTGTGTGTGTGTCTACAGGCTAATCAGACACCTGCTAGCTTGTTCTCTTCTGTCCAGGAGTCTATACTCTGCTAGATATCTGATCTATCTGATCTCTGGCGAGCTGAGATAACTTCACTCACAGATGACACACTGGAATCAGTTTCAAGGCAAGCAGCCAGCTTTATTAGAAGCATGTATCAGTTGCAAGAACAACATCCAACATCCAGCGAAATGGTAGGCAGGTCAGCTCCCCCACTATGAACCACCACCAACAAGCTTTCCAACTAGAGTAAATGAACATAAACAACCAAATCCCAGCAAGCCATTATCTCAATGAACATGAATCATCTGCACGAACAACAAGAAAAACAACAGACAATGGCCAAGTCAACAGTCTTCCAAAGCATGCTGGGAAATCAAAGGCGGGGCATCCCCGGGAGGCCACAATATTATACACAGATACATTACATTCATTTATCAGACGCTTTTATCCAAAGCAACTTACAATAAGTGCATTCAACATAGGTAGAGAACTACCAGTCACCAGAAATCCTAAGTGCATCTCCTTCCTAAACAAGCAACTAAGAGCATAACTAGTGCTAAGGTAAAAGATCAATAAGTTATCTACCTACTTTTATTAAACAAATGAGACAAATAAGTGACTCAAATAAACAAGAGCTAAGACAAATAAGTGAAGACAAATAGGCAAGTGCTGAATATTAGCTATAGATGAATATTATATAGATACACTAGACTAATATATTATATACTACCACCATCAATGGAAGGACAGGAGATTCATGATTACTTTCTTCATGAGGACATGTGACCTCCACATCCCACAATGCAATGATAAGAATGATGCATATAAATGTGTCCATCCACATGGCTGCAGTAGCTCAGGGTTGTAAAATCATCTCATCGTAGGTGAGAACCAGCTAACATGACAACCAATGAATATTTTGTTGAAAATGATTTATTAAAGATTAGGATTTACTGGAAATAGCTCAGAAGAGATGAAGGAGGAGCAGTTGGGAGGGAGGATACATAGAAAAGACAACATACAACAACATAACTGTCAGTTTTCCACCAACAGATGTTCAGTAGGATTACAAAATGGCTGACATAAGAGGTAGTAGTATAAAATGACATATACATTAAGGCTCCACACGGTGTGATGTACTAATTTAAACAGCATCTCTGTGATTGCTTCAACGACACTAAGCCACTTGAATCTGAAAACGCAGATTTATCTCTGTTGTGTCGTCCCGTCCTCGCTGTGGTCTGTGCATGACCCTGGAAGGAAGCATGCATTTTTGGTGGTCTAGTGTGGACGGCAAGCTTTTTGAAAAACGCTAGACCCGAAAACGTTTTTAAATTTAAACGGCTTAGTGTGGGCGGAGCCTAAGAGCAGCTCTTGCTCATAACAGTCATGCGTACATTCACATTAGCATTTATAGAAGTGTTTACAATATTCAATCTTCACAGAAACAATTCCCACATGAAAAACAAAGGATTGATATAAGAACCAAGCAGTAATAAGAGATCGATAACAAATAACATTCTGTATGTATTATAACATTTAGTTTCTTTGGTGCTGCAATAACCAAATACCCCAGTTGTCTGAAGGTTTTATTCCACAGATGCACTTCTAACTATCTATCTAATAAACAGCATTTCAGCAGGGACACTGAGGATCCTGCTCATCAGACTGGGGTATCTGCCACAGTGCAGAAACCACCACAAGTCAGTAGAAGAGGTGGATTGTGGGTAAGCCTGAGAGGGACACTGGACTAACAGGTGGACCAGTTCTAGAAGTTAGTTGGCCTATTGCAGACCCATTCCTTTTTAATTAAGCTAGTCCAGTCTAATCCAGTTTAGTCTGGTCTGGTTTCATTTGTTAAACATTTGGCTGTGTTTCGGCTCTTGACAAATCCAGTCCAGTCCAGTCTGATGTGGTCCAATCCGGGTTTTCAGGCATTGGGTCGTATTTCAGCATAGTTCTTGATGACTCCAGAGAAGCGGATGACGCGAAGCTCGGGGGTTCTGCGTGCGAAGTCCTGCCAGAGGTATTCAGGAGACAGAAGCTTACTGGGCTTATTGATCCACATGTACCTGGACAAAGGACACACCTAATGTCATTTATCATCATCAAATGTTTTTGATGTATGCCTGCACCAGAGAAGTACAGGACCAGATTACACCAGATTACAGGACCTTGACCTTTTTCTGTTTTTACACATCTCAAAATAAAAAAGTACACCAGGTTACAGGAAAAAACTTTTTTACAAACCTCCAACTAAAAGTGAAGTGCAGTGTATGTATTTTTCCCAATGAAAACCGGTGCGACAGGTAATAGAAACAGAAGAATATAACAAGGCACCTTTATTGTCAACATATATAGGCCTAATGCAATCACTTGAACATTAACCCTCTAAACCCCATAGCGCTCAGGAGTAGTTGGTAGTTTTTCAGCATCCCAACTAACTGAGCATCTTCCTAACAAAGCTTTTCTGTCTGGTTTCAGATCTTCTCAACCTAAACGCAGCCTTCGATACAGTTGACCACAATGTCCTTTTAGAGGGCCTCACACAATATATCGGCATCCGCAATTAGTCTGGTACCGGTCAGGTTAGGCTACCTTGGTCTGGTACCGGTCAGGTTAGGCTACCTTAGTCTGGTGGTACCCATCAGGTTAGACTACCTTGGTCTGGTACCGGTCAGGTTAGACTACCTTAGTCTGGTGGTACCAGTCAGGTTAGACTACCTTAGTCTGGTACCGGTCAGGTTAGACTACCTTGGTCTGGTACCGGTCAGGTTATGCTACCTTAGTCTGGTGGTACCCATCAGGGTAGACTACCTTGGTCTGGTACCGGTCAGGTTAGACTACCTTAGTCTGGTGGTACCAGTCAGGTTAGACTACCTTAGTCTGGTACCGGTCAGGTTAGACTACCTTGGTCTGGTACCGGTCAGGTTACCTTGGTCTGGTACCGGTCAGGTTATGCTACCTTAGTCTGGTGGTACCGGTCAGGTTAGGCTACCTTAGTCTGGTGGTACCCATCAGGTTAGACTACCTTGGTCTGGTACCGGTCAGGTTAGACTACCTTAGTCTGGTACCAGTCAGGTTAGACTACCTTGGTCTGGTACCGGTCAGGTTAGGCTACCTTTGTCTGGTGGTACCCATCAGGTTAGACTACCTTGGTCTGGTACCGGTCAGGTTAGACTACCTTAGTCTGGTGGTACCAGTCAGGTTAGACTACCTTAGTCTGGTACCGGTCAGGTTAGACTACCTTGGTCTGGTGGTACCAGTCAGGTTAGACTACCTTGGTCTGGTACCGGTCAGGTTATGCTACCTTAGTCTGGTGGTACCCATCAGGTTAGACTACCTTGGTCTGGTACCGGTCAGGTTAGACTACCTTAGTCTGGTACCAGTCAGGTTAGACTACCTTGGTCTGGTACCGGTCAGGTTAGGCTACCTTAGTCTGGTGGTACCCATCAGGTTAGACTACCTTGGTCTGGTACCGGTCAGGTTAGACTACCTTAGTCTGGGTACCAGTCAGGTTAGACTACCTTAGTCTGGTACCGGTCAGGTTAGACTACCTTGGTCTGGTACCGGTCAGGTTACCTTGGTCTGGTACCGGTCAGGTTATGCTACCTTAGTCTGGTGGTACCGGTCAGGTTAGGCTACCTTAGTCTGGTGGTACCCATCAGGTTAGACTACCTTGGTCTGGTACCGGTCAGGTTAGACTACCTTAGTCTGGTGGTACCAGTCAGGTTAGACTACCTTGGTCTGGTACCGGTCAGGTTAGACTACCTTGGTCTGGTGGTGTTGACCAGGTTAGGCTAGCTTGCGGAGGCTCACTAGGTCCTCCTCTCTGGTAAATGTGAAGCTCTTAGAGACTGTAACAATGATTAAGATGATACAAATAAATTGATTGATTTTTAAATCCTTTCCGTCCTCTTCAACCTGTTTCTGTTCATGTGCTTTTGTTCTGATCATATTCTGTAACATCATAATGGATTGATAATCAGACGTCAACATTCACGTCCTTTCAAATATGTACTTTAAAATTTGACATGTTGACACACACTAGTCAGCCTGGCAGAGGTCAGCCATAGTGTGGTATGATATGGTACGTTTTGGTATATTATGGTATAGTATGGTAAGGTTTAATAAGGTTTAATATAATATGGTTTGGTATGGTTTAGTATGGTTTGGTACAGCATGATTCTCAAGGGCTCCCTCCTCCCTACCTGTTGAGGTGACTCTCCTCCTGCCAGGCAGCCTCGATGCCTTGTTCTGCGTCGGCCTGGAAGTTGCACCGGCAGGTCTTGGCGAGGTGGTGCACGTCCTGCAGGAGGCCCCCGAACGCCCCACCGCAGTAGTAGAAATCCCCTTCATCAGGGGCCATGTAGGCTTTGGACTGAGGGTTCCGCTCATAGGGAAACTCGTTGCGCTGTTTGGTATAGTAACCTGGAGACAGACAGGCAGCAGAACATACTAAGGCAAAGAAAATTATCAAAATACGTACACAAACATACACCGTTCAACGTAAAGGTAGTTGTGTCAAATTGGTTGTTTTTCCTCTGTACTAATCAAATTTGTATTTGTATTACAATGACTATGAGGCAAAATACATCACTACATTGAACTGTATTACAACAATGCCATTCCATGAGTCAAGTCTCATTTCTGACTGATTGCAAGGTCAATATTTGGTTGCATACCTCATATCTTACATCTGATGACTCATGGGTCACTAGGTGAAGTTATCATTAAGTTATGAAACAGAGGTGGTGGATTTCAGCAGGACTAGGGCCCAGCACTTCACCCATTCAGATCAGCACTTCACCCATTCAGATACATTAACTCTGTATATATGAACCATCCATTCGTTCACAAGCTGCTCTTCCCAGTCTTAGTCTTAACACACTCACTCACTCACTCACACACTCACAGCCTCAACAGCCTTCTTGGTTGTCATCCTCAGTTCTCTGGATCTCAGCTGACAAAGTCGACTCAACAAACACTTCCAACCACGCCCTGACAGCTTTCCATTTAGACATAAGTAGAGTAATATGGTACAGCTGATAGTCATTTGTCCCAATACTTGACTAACTGACTTGACTCATTGAATGGCTT
This sequence comes from Hoplostethus atlanticus, assembly GCA_034670405.1. NCBI lineage: Eukaryota > Metazoa > Chordata > Actinopteri > Trachichthyiformes > Trachichthyidae > Hoplostethus > Hoplostethus atlanticus. The sequence continues at coordinate 10,528 of JAXDDX010000445.1, read as the reverse complement.
TGTTGTAATATAGTTCAATGTCTGTCTCAACAACTGTCCCAATACTTATTACCTTAATTACCTGTATATACACAGTACTGTGCAAAAGTCTTGGGCACATGTAAAAAAAAAAAATCCATAAAAGCAAAAAATAACGAAATGAAAAGTTTCTAAATATCAAAAAAATAAACTATAAAGAGAAGTAATGTAAAACACATAAGCAGAAAACACAAAAATATTTATATTATAAAATCTAGAGTGCCTAAGACTTTTGCACTGTACTGTGTGTGTGTAACCAAAGTATAAAAATATATTCAGAATGAAGAAAGGAAAAATATATAAATATCAAGAGACAGATATAGACATGATTTTCACAATGTTAGCTCTCTCTCTCTCTCTCTCTCCTTACCCGACACTATTCACACACATCCACATGAACACTACTGATGTCACTGACTACCACACCCCACATCAAGTTACAAATCTCAGTTGGATGGGAAAAGGAGTTTACACAATTTAACATCCTGATTCAAATAGAAAAATTTAGTCCGATGTTCTGAAATCTCATTTTGTTGCCCCTCAAATGCAAAATTTAGATTTTAGACCCATTTTTCAGTTTTGTTATTTTTTCATTTGAATAAATGACATTAAACTGTGGTGTTTTCATAAACACTACCCTGACCCTTCCTCTTCTAGAAACACTACCCTGACCCTTCCTCTTCAAGAAACACTACCCTGACCCTTCCTCTTTAAGAAACACTACCCTGACCCTTCCTCTTCTAGAAACACTACCCTGACCCTTCCTCTTCTAGAAACACTACCCTGACCCTTCCTCTTCTAGAAACGCTACCCTGACCCTTCCTCGTCAAGAAACATTACCCTGACCCTTCCTCTTCAAGAAGCACTACCCTGACCCGTCCTCTTCAAAAAACATTACCCTGACCCTTCCTCTTCTAGAAACACTACCCTGACCCTTCCTCTTCTAGAAACACTACCCTGACCCTTCCTCTTCAAGAAACACTACCCTGACCCTTCCTCCGGCTGGTGCCGGATCGAGTCATATACCCAACCGAGTCCTTCTCTGTTTTCCGTGCGGATAGAACGGAAGAGTCTGGCAAATCTAAGGGTGGAGGGGTTTGCTTCATGACCAACAACAAGTGGTGCAACCCCAAGGACATTAAGGCCGAATCCCAATTCACCCCTTGGCCCTACCCCTTAGCCCTTCCCCTCCGTTTTGCGCGTTCACGTGAAGGGGTAGGGGTGTCCCAATTCTCTTGTGATCGAGGGGTAGGGCTACGTGCAAGGGCTACATGGCCCTCCAAATGATGCTCCAATGATGCTGTCTCCCAGGTACTGCACACCACACTCTCTCATCTGGACAGCCGGAAGGGGGGCTATGTGAGACTGCTGTTCATTGATTATAGTTCAGCTTTCAATACCATAGTCCCCACCAGACTGGCTGGCAAGCTGATTGAGCTGGGACTGAACACCCCCCTGTGTGCCTGGATCCTGGACTTCCTGACCGCCAGGCCCCAGGTGGTCAGGGTGGGTAGACACACCTCCAACCCCCTCACCCTGAACACAGGATCCCCCCAAGGTTGCGTCCTCAGCCCCCTACTGTACTCCCTGTACACACATGACTGTGTGGCCAGGTTCAGCTCCAACACCATCATTAAGTTTGCAGATGACACAGTGGTGGTGGGCCTGATCTCTGACAACGACGAGAAGGCCTACCTGGAGGAAGTTGCTGATCTGTCACTCTGGTGACAGGACAACAGCCTCCTCTTGAATGTCACCAAAACTAAGGAGCTGATGGTGGACTTTAGGAGGACACAACAACAGAGGACGTACTCACCATTGGGGATTAATGGGACTACTGTGGAGAGGGTGAGCAGGTATAAATACCTGGGAGTCCACATCACCGAAGATCTCACATGGTCCACACACACTGACACTCTGGTGAGAAAGGCAAGGCAGCGCCTTTGCCACCTCAGGCAACTGAGGAAATTTAAAGTCTCCCGGAGGATCCTTCAGTCCTTCTACTCTGGAGCTGTAGAGAGCATCCTGACAGGAAGCATCACTGCCTGGTTTGGCAACAGCTCCGCTCAGGACAGGAAGGCTCTGCAGAGAGTAGTGCGTTCGGCTGAACGCACTGTTGGAACTACACTCCCCACCCTGCAGGACTTATACACCAGGAGGTGCAGAACCAGAGCCTGCAGGATCATGAAGGATCCTCACCACCCCAACAACGGACTGTTTCAGCTGCTGCGGTCAGGCAAGCGCCTCCGTAGTCATGCTGCCAAAACAGAGAGACTGAGACGGAGTTTCTTTCCTCAGGCCATCAGGACTGTGAACTCCGACCTCACCAGGGCCCCCACCAAGACACACACACTGCCCCTCTTATGGACACACACACTCACACACTTAGGTAACGACTACACATAATTTATATTATATTACATACATAAGATTTCCCTTTTTTACTATATTTTTATTTTCAAAGTGCTCTTACTGTAAATATTGTGTTGTTTTCTTATATAGAGCTCTTACTGTAATACTGTAAATATTGTGTTGGTTTTTTATTGTAAATAGTGTGAACCTGATATTTTGCCCTTTGCACATTTCTGTTGAGCATTGCCACTTTTTTACATTTCACTGCACACCCTGTGTGTGTATGTGACAAATAAACTTCTTGAACTTGAACTTATTGCTCTTCTACCTCAACACTGGTTCTGCTCTTAGTTGCTTGTTGAGGAAGGAAATGCACTTACAATTTCTGGTGACTAGTAGTTCTCTTGCCTACCTACGTTGAACGCACTTATTGTAAGTTGCTTTGGATAAAAGCCTTTTACCGACAGTTCTACACGCTTGCTTCCATGTCACATTCCATATATTTCGACTCACAGTTTGAGATGATCTTGATTCACGTTGATGGTTGTTCTTGAAGCAAGTGAATAATCCACAGGGCAGGTCATTGTTTGGTTGGTTTGAGAATGAAGTGAGTGTTTTAGCGTTGTGCAGTGCGATATTGAGTTTCAAATGTCAAAAAGTAACAAAGGACTGCGATGCATGCATCAAAATAATAGGTTAAAAATGCAAATAAATGGTTCAATAAATCAAGTTCTATTAGTCTAAATCTCTATATTTAGCAATCGCGGAAGTTGCACGGTAGAAAACTTTTTCTCGGCAGCGTCTTCATTCACACACACCTGTTCTAATTACCAGCTCAGACCGTGTCATGGCTTGGTGACCGCTAGGGGGTGCTATTTACATATTTTTATTGTTTTACAAAAATGTAGAAACTTTGGCTCTAACAGCGTCTGTTAAATGACTGGAATGTAATGTTTTTCATTTTAACATAAATGGGTTGATTGACAAGAGAGAACCACCGAGATTGCTCAAGTTGCCTCTTGTTGGTTGGTCGTCCTGCCTAACCTTTTGTGTAACTTTTTTTGTAAAATATCCCCTTGAGTGTCCAAGACCAAAATATCAATTTGTATTTTTTCAAATGAAACATTTTAAGATAACGGTAAAATCGCGATTTTAGGCCTTTCAGAGGGGCCACAAACTCAGATTCTAGAATGTTACAGTTGATTTTCCATTTTTCTATGTTTGGCTTTCAATAAAAATATTAACTCATAAGCGTTTCACACAACCTGGTGCTGTCCACTGACCTGGATGTATCACGGCAACCAGTCCCCCTAGCGACTCAGTTCCCCAGCGACCGTGGAACTTTGAGTCGACGTCGAGGCAGAAGATGTAGTTGACATGGTTATGCAGCTCTTCCTCTATCAGGGTCTGGATGAGCTCCATCCTACGAGCAGAGATCTCCTGCCAACGCTTGGAGCTGGGGACTGGACGTACTGTTATCTAGAGGAGGAGATGGAAAGGGGGAAGAGGAGGAGGAGAGGTGAATTACTGAAAGATCACATGGTTGACAGGAACTTACAAATACTATTCAACCATTATAACCCTAACCCGATTCAATAACATGATGTAACAGGCTAGTTAAGGGAGCCACTTCCACAGCACTACATATTTGTACATATTTTGTATTTTAAACTATCCTAATGTGCTAAATAAAAGGGGAAAAAATAGTTGGACCAGCTAGACAGGTATCTGTTAATACATTTTGATAATCAATTTTGCGAGTCCAGCTATCAAAAAACTTGCCGTCGATCCTACTCTCTCAATCGAGTCACACATCACACTAAATTGCATTTTATTGCTGCATTGCTAAAATTTGACCTATATTAACAACAGCAGATGCAGAAACTTTAGCACATGCAAAGACTCATGAGACTTACTAATGCTAGCATTACTAACCTCCAGCTTGTACAGAACAACACCTATCCTGCCCTCACTACATTGAGCCACTTCAACCAGATGTGACTTTAAAGGTGCTTCTACTAACATATCAAATATTACGTCTTATTGATCATATCGCATTGCCCCACATATCCGATCACAGGACGCTGGCTGCCTATCGATCCCAGCAGTCAGAAACCTGCAGGCAGCACGATTTCTCTCGACTTCCTGTCAGATTAGTTAGTTAGCGCTAGTTCGGGTTCCAGCTGATGGCATGGTGATCTAGTTTAGCGAAGCGTATTTTCTAAGTAGGAAGCTCATATCTTCTGTCTGTCCAACATGATGATGCTGAATGAAGCTTCACATTCAGAAGTTTACCTGTCTGCCACCAGCCATGTTGACTTTGGGCACCTGGCTAGGCTGGTCGGTGAAGACATAGTAGTGCACTTTGAAACCAAAGAAGAAGTGCTCCTCTGCCGTCTCCAGGAAGTCTTGCAGAAAACGGATGTATCTGTTAAGGAAGCCAAAAGATTCACCTCCAGGACAAACAGCATTGACAGCAATACGCAGCTATGTACCATGCACAGCAACCTGGACATGAGACGAGGAAATCACCACCAAACACCAAGAAGAATGATGGCAATAATAAAGTATTCTTATTAAATGATTAAATATGGTGTGTACTTACTTTCCAACTGCGAAGACCGTGGTTGCTATGGTGATGTTTTGTAGCTTGTAGATGCTATCGAGCAGCAGGGGATCAAACGTCGTCTCCCAGACAACAGGAGCCAACCAGGGAGTCACCGTCACCACATCAGTTCGGCTACAATGCGCAGACATTCACACTTTAATCCACTGGCAGAAATCCAAAGTAACAACATAATCAACAATATCCACAGCGCCACCTAGAGGTGACGGCTACTCACCCTACCAGGAGACTGGGCTGCTGGTACTGCAGACTGAAAGAGAGAAACAGTTTTCTGGTTACAAGATGAATCCTCAAGGAGTCTGACAGGCTAGTAGGGTAGAGTTAGGCTAGTAGTGTTGCATCACCGTCAGATAAAACCTTGCATGTCCAACCGTCAACCTTTCAGAAACAACCTTGTCTTTACCTTAACCCCCTGCATTTTAGAGTTCATCCAACGGGTTTCACCAAGGGTCGTAGAATTCTCTCAACCCAAAAAGGAAATCTGTGTAATTTCCCCCCCCCCCCCCTTTTTCTCCCCAATTGTACATGGACAATTCCCCCTGCCTAAGCAGTCCCGGTCGCTGCTCCGCCCCCTCTGCTGGTCTGGGGAGGGTGTAGACTACCACATGCCTCCTCTGATGCATGTGGAGTCGCCAGCCCCTTCTTTTCACCTGACAGCGAGGAGTTTCACCAGGAGGGCGTAGTGCGGAGGAACACGTTATCCCTCCCAGTTCCCTCCCCGCTGAACAGGCACCCCGACCGACCAGAGGAGGCGCTAGTGCAGCAACCAGGACACATACCCCTTCCCACCCGCAGACACGGCCAATTGTGTCTATAGGGATGCCCGACCAAGCCGGAGGTAACGCTGAGGTTCGAACCTGCGACCCCAGCGTTGGTAGGCAGTTGCTTTGACCACTACATAAATCTATGTAATTTCTGCATGTTGGCGGTGGCAGTCAGAGGTAACTGTTGGACTGTCAAGGACTTCATTACCCAGGCGTTCTGTGTGGAGAGGCTTTGTTCACGTTCACAGTATCGGACCTTATTCATGCTTTGGTTCAGTGCAGGGATTCGGTGTACTGGTGAGGTGGCTGTGAGCAATTATGACTAGTTTATGGATAATAGCCAACTTTGAAGTTATTGGCAAGGCAGGGACATGTTAGGCAGAGTACGTAGGTCCTCGTTCAGTCATTCATAGGAATTAATCATATGGGAAAATGACTGGAGCTTATTTCAGTTTACATTAGCATTAGCATCAATAGTGAACAACATTAGCACTGGCACAATTTACAGTAGCACAAACCATTTCAAAGGCTCTGGCATTAGCCAGTGATTGGTACTAGCATTTTTAGCATCAGTGTATGCTCACTGGTCAAGAGCTAGAAAGCAGCCATAGCATTAGGCATCATATTAGCATTAACATTACTGTTACTGTATAAGCATTTGCATCAGCATGTACTTATTTGTCAGGGGCAATCAAACAATCAGAGCATTAGCATTAGCCACAGTATTATTGTTAACTGCAGCATTAGCATGATCAGTGTGTACACATGGGTCAGGCGCCACCAGGTAGCTGCTGCATTAGCATTAGGCATAATATTAGAATTAGCAATAGCATTATCATTGTGAGTGTACTTACTGGTTAGGAGCCACCAGGTGGGGCTCTCGGCCCTGTATAACTCGTTCGACCAGACTGGAGGGCAGACACACAAACACCAACTGGCTCTTGAATTAACTCCAACAAACACATCAACGTGCTTTTAACTTTGTGTGTGTGTGTGTGTGTGTGTGTGTGTGTGTGTGTGTGTGTGTGTGTGTGTGCATCTCCACTGACCAGTCACTGCTTTGCTCCGTCTTCTTCAAGCTAGAGTTAAAGCAGTGCGTTACTGTCACCGTTAGTTAACATTGTTACAAACGCCGTTAGCTAACATCATTACCGTCACTGTTAGCTAACATCATGACCATCACTGTTAGCTAACATCGTTACCGTTAGCTAACCATCGTCACCGTTAGCTGACCACCATTAGCTAGCATCGTCACCGTTAGCTAACCATCGTCACCGTTAGCTGACCACCATTAGCTAGCGTCGTTACCGTCACCGTTAGCTAACCATGGCCCACCAATCAGCCTGTGCAATTTGGACAAAAAGACCTCTTCACATTTTGACTGGCATGTTTAATTGTGAACTTTATTTTGCCCTTTTTATTTTTGCATTTTATTTCTCCTCATTATTGCTTTTTTTTGCTGTTTCCTTTGAAATAATTAGTGAGTGGTCAAACTCAGGTGCAGCTAGTCACCACAGCACCACCACAAGTTAGAATTTAAATTCAAATGAAAATGGAGTTTAAGTGACCATGTTAGTCATTTATGTGCCGTGAGAGCCGGTGGGGGTCTGGTGCCTTGCCCATGGAAGATAAACGGTTAATATACCATTAATGATAGAAAGTCATAGTTTACATCACTAATATTAAAAAAAAAAAGAAAAAGAAAAGAAAAGTCATAAATTAATGCTTTTCTGAAAATTAATTATTACTGTTTCTATTGGTGGTTTGGTGGGTTTTTATTTCCCTCTACATGACTGGACAGGCTGCTGTAAACCAATAAATCAATACACCAATACCTTTGTGGGAAGGTTTTGATCAGTAGAACAAACTAGAGGAGACCGTTTGTTACTGAAAGGTTGCAGGTTTTAATCCTCAACCACTAACTACCATTAGCAAGGCATTTATCCCCGACAGCTCACGCAGTAGAGACTGTGGTTGTACTAGTCAATTCCCAGTAGAACCAGTAGAGACTGTGGTTGTACTGGTCAGACTGTGGTTGTACTGGTCAGCTCCCAGTGGAACCAGTAGAGACTGTGGTTGTACTGGTTAATGGTCAGTCAGTGTGGATTAGATAAAGTCTATCAGTCTTAGTCAAGGTCAGAACACCAAGTTAAAAATAGTGTGTTACTGTGTGTGTGTGTGTGTGTGTGTGTGTGTGTGTGTGTGTTACTGTGTGTGTGTTACTGTGTGTGTGTGTTGTACTGACCTGCTCGGTGCATTTTTCTCCTCATCCACTTCAACCAGACCAAACCTGCATGAAACACACAAACATTACCTGTGTGTGTGTGTGTGTGTGTGTGTGTGTGTGTGTGTGTGTGTGTGTGTGTGTGTGTGTGTGTGTGTGTGTGTTACCTGTACGGTCCAGAAGTGTAGTAGATGTACACCACTCTGTAAGGTCAGACAGAATGAAGAAAACTGAGTGAAAAATGATAATAAACTAAATAATATCTGAATAGTAGTACTAATAGTAGTACTAATAGTAGTAGTAATAGAAGTAGTAATAGTACTAGTAGCAGTACTAATGTTACTAGTAGTACTAGTAGAGGTGTCTGGTATGAACTCACCCCAACAGCAGAACAGCTAACAGAAGCAGAGTCCAGGTTTTACTGACACCCAGATTCATCTTCATCTGCAGTCTAGTGACCCTTGTTCTTTAAACCAGTCCAACATCTGATCCTGTCCCAGAGATTTCAGATCCTGGTGGAACAAACACTGAGGGCAGGAGGGAGGCGTCAGCAGAAGCAGATGTGGCTTGTACTGAGCCAGTGAGGCTCTTATGTAGGGGTGGGCGGTATGGCCTAAAATTTATATCATGGTATATTTAGAATTTTGGACGGTAACGGTATATATCACGGTATATTTGTTTTTCTTATAATAATAATAATAATAATAATAATAATAATAAATGCTTTAGGAGCAGTACAAGACTCTGGGATGGTAACAGTTTATTCCCGGGGGGTTAACTATGAGGTTTCTACTGGGCTCTTCCATTAGTATTCTGTAATCTGTATATTATGACAAAATTGACATTGAACTTAAGTGTTTATGAATGTTTTATTGTGCAAAACTGCACTGTATTAAATATAAATAGCACCTTATATGCAAACTTTGTTCCAAAATAGGTTCTGAACAATACAAATAAATATTTTCCAAAAAAATAAACATAAAAATATAAATTTCAAGTATTCCAATACTTCAAATAACTTCTACTGTATAAAACAAAAACTTCAAAGGTTAGGCAACATGCCAAGAAAAGAATTATAAAGATAAATAGCACATTATATGCAAACTTTTTTCCAAAATAAGTTGAATACAATAAACACCTGAACAATACAATTCACATACTTTTTTCAAATAAAATAAATAAAACTCAAAATTCCTAATATCAAGTATCCCAGTACTTCAAATAACGGCTACTGTATATCGCAAAAACCTCAAAAGGTTACATGCCAGGAAAACGCGCATCCTAGTACTCTCTTCATACTCGCGGACATGTTTTGTTTTGAGGTGATAAAACAGATTGCTCGTGTTACCACCGCCGGCAACAACTCTTGCTCGACATTGCTTGCAGATAATAGTTTTCTGCTCAAGGTCCGACTTTTTAAACCCAAACCACGTCCAGATGATGGACGAAGCACCTTTCTTTCTAACTAATTCTTCTTCTGTGTTTGCATCGGGAACGGGAGCTCCCGCATCATGCTCGCTGCCCTCCATTTCACCATGCATCTTCAGAAAGCATGCGTCTGTTTACGTCAACGTTTACGTTGCACTACTCACGTGTTTTTGTTTAGTAGCCAATAATGGACCAACTTTTTCACATCGTCTTTTTCCACAAACTAGTTTATCTTTAAATGGCAGCGCACAGTTCGCTAGCTTTGTGTGTTCAACCGTTCAACCGTTATACCGCCCACCCCTACTCTTATGTATCATGTCATCAATGTTGTTTGTACATTCTAGCAGCAGCATTTTTACAAGCTGAAGGGTTTTAATACTGGAGTTTGGTAAGACAGGAATCAAGTCTGGTTCTGGTAGAGAGATGCAGCTACACACAGGAAGTGATGCAGCTACACACAGGAAGTGATGCAACTACCCACAGGAAGTGATGTAACTCTCCCTGGTGTTAGTAAGCTAGGGTCAGAGCCTATGTAGAAACCTGATTGGATGTTGTAACGGTGTGTGGGGGGTTGCAGGTAATATTGTCCGAACTAGGTTAACTAAGCTAGGCTAAGTTAAACTCCATTCAGCAACATGTCTTAACCAGGTTAACCATGCTAGGCTAAGTTAAACTCCATTCAGCAACATGTCTAAACTAGGTTAACTAAGCTAGGCTAAGTTAAACTCCATTCAGCAACATGTCTTAACCAGGTTAACCATGCTAGGCTAAGTTAAACTCCATTCAGCAACATGTCTAAACTAGGTTAACCATGCTAGGCTAAGTTAAACTCCATTCAGTAACATGTCTAAACTAGGTTAACCATGCTAGGCTAAGTTAAACTCAATTCAGCAACATGTCTAAACTAGGTTAACCATGCTAGGCTAAGTTAAACTCAATTCAGCAACATGTCTAAACTTGGTTAACCATGCTAGGCTAAGTTAAACTCCATTCAGCAACATGTCTAAACCAGGTTAACCATGCTAGGCTAAGTTAAACTCCATTCAGAAACATGTCTAAACTAGGTTAACCATGCTAGGCTAAGTTAGGTTAACTAAGCTAGGCTCTTCTCACGTT
>JAXDDX010000444.1:0-61060 GCA_034670405.1 Hoplostethus atlanticus | reverse complement strand
GGGTTTCGAACTAAAAAAAATATCCACAAACGATTTTCCAATCCAGCTATGAGTGTTCACATAAAAGGGGTGGGGTTTGTGACAAATAGCCAAACACATGCAACGCGGACAGTTTCAGAGCAGGTCTGCAAATACTCACATTATGACATTACTTCCTGATTTGTCTGGCCACGTGTTTTCAAGTCACGTAATCTACATTTTAGATATCATTGCTGCTGAGTTTGAATGAAAACGAGCAGAGAAGAAGAGGAAGGAACAGAATGTGAGGAGAGAAGTGTGTATTTTGAGAAGAGGGCACGAAATTATGAGAACGAGAGAACGGCAGCTAAAAACAGGAAAAACTGAAAAGATAAGATCACTTGAATAACATACCACAAACCTCATTGGTGCCCTCGTTGTCCATTGCGCTGCAGAGTGCTCTGCAAAAACACACAAATAGGTATTCTTGCCAGCAACAGTCAAAACTGTAAAGCTAATAGAGAGACAGTTACATAGACAGACAGGTAATATGTAACTGTCAATTGTCTATAACTGACAATAAGACATTATATTTGGATTTCTAAGAAGCTAAGCTAACATCAAAGTTTCAGTGGGCCTAAAGTACTACAGCTATTACATTTTTTCTACATCAAAACCCTGCTGAAGAGAACGATGAAGAGGCTGCTGACGAGAGGATGCATTTCTTCAGAATGGAATGGAGAGGAGGAGAGGAACAGAGGGGAGAGAGGAGGAGTCAAGGAGAGAGGAGAGGATTCAAGATGAGGGGGATACCTGTGGAGAGGGGCAGGATGGGAGAAGAATGGAGAGGGGATTACATAGGAAAGGAGGACAAGAGAGAGTTGAGAGAAGAATGAGAGAAGAGGGGGTGAGACGAAAGGGGAGGAAGTGGTAGCGGTACAATTCAGCCATGGCAGTGTAGCAGTCTTGCTGTCGTGGAGGGAGGGGCAGTATTAAAGGGAAAAAAACACACTAAAACAAAACAGCTATTGGTGATGTACTCTGCATTTCTGCGTCGGTTGTGTTGTTTTTATGATTCCTTCCTTTTCTAGACTTGCCATTTTGTGGCCTCAATAGACCAGAATGCAATGCGGCAGGTTGTGTTTTGAGTCAGCACGAGTACTGAGTACTTCTGTAAGTAGATCGTCTGACACGAGTAGCAATCCATGTGCTACTCAAACTACAGTCATCCATACTGCCTTGTAGCCTATTGGCCTATTAGAACACCATTAGAAGAACAAGTGCATCGTATATTTATTCATTTGATTGAATTAAGCCCTGACCACTGTATAACAATCCTCAATCAAACAAAAAATGGATAATAATCATAAATGACACTCATAAAATAGAAAAAGGCTATATGACACAGGCTAAAGGATGTAGCTTCTCTTTTTTTACACTGGTCAAACAGCTGATTGACAGACAAATACGGCATAGTCACAATAGTTTAACAGATAAAGGTGAGGTGAGGTGGGCTAGGCCTTACAGTAGCTGCACACCAGACGTTTTTCACAAGGTGAACAGTTCACCTCCATTCATTTTTAGAAGCGAATAACTGTGTGCACACGGCATGGCGGGAAAGGTTACGTTTGGGTATACGGAAATGAAGAAAATGCAATCAAATACAAAATATGTATCCAGAAACAAACAGTTTTAAACAGAGAATTTGCTATGATGCTTGTTGGAGTACACCCAATGAAATGCACTGACTTTACTGCAAAGTTATAGAAAACCTGAAAGTCCAAATCTAAGTCTAAATCAGAGTGCCCTACTTCCTTGTAGTACAAGCTTTGAGGTTTACAAAATGAGCCTACTTTGCAATGTGATGGCAGGTTTCCTGCTGATGGTGTTACTTTGGTGTTCGGCCCCCTAACTGAAGCCGTCACTGCAGTCTGAGCACAGGGCACTGAAGGATGTTCAGCTTGTATCTTCTCTTGGTTCTTCTCCCTAGAGCCTGTAAATCACTAGGTACAATCTTTATCGTGATACTATTGTAATCCAAAATGAATTATGGTCATCGTAACATCGTAACTTGTGGTTTCAAGTGAAGTGAAGCTTTGCTGAGTAAGTTAAATTTGTTGTTTCAGATGCTGCGAAGCCACGTATTCTTCGCTACGCTAACCTCGGAGACAACGTGACTTTACCGTGTTTCTATACATCCAACGGCAATCATCTGTCTTGGTACAAGCAAGTCGCGGGGGGAAAACCTCAGGTGATGTCATATTACTACACGAGTGTTTCCAATACGTTCAAAAGCCCGTTTAAAGACGACGCCCGGTTTTCAGTGGAAGCTGGAGCAGGACACTATCATCTGAACATTTTGAATGTTCAGCAGTCTGATTCAGCCATGTACTACTGTGGAAGAACCATCATTTCTGTGATCGAATTTGACGATGGAATATTTTTGCTTTTCAAAGGTACAAGGCTTTTTCCCCATTCTCGTGTGTGTCTAGTTTATAGTTGTGTTGAAAAGTAGTACAAATGTGTTTTGTCCCAAAGTAGACATGTGGATGTTTTGTAACTGCCGTACCTTCTGCTTCATAGCCCATTTTAACATCTCATTGTGTCTGTTACTGTGTCAGAGTCCAGTCGTAGGTCTTTCATCCAGCAGCCGGTGTCTGAGTCCGTCCAGCCAGGAGGCTCTGTGACTCTGAACTGTACAGTACACACTGGGACCAGTGATGGGGAACACAGTGTCCACTGGTTCAGGCGTAACTCGGGGGATTTCCACCTGGGAATCATGTATACCCACGGACACAGGGATGGTCAGTGTGAGAAAAGCTTTGGGTCAGAGTCTCCTGCCCAAAGCTGTGTATACAGTTTGCCAAAAAGGGACATCAGCCTGTCTGATGATGGGATGTACTACTGTGCTGTGGCTTCATGTGGGGAGATACTGATTGGAAATGGAACAAGGCTGGATGTTGGTGGTGAGCAATAACCTAAACAAACACTTTCATTCTTGCAAAAGTTGCCTTTGATTTCAGGTGTAAAAAGTAAAAATGGCATGTATAACTGTATAGCACCTGTCTAAACTGTGGTTCCAAAGTGCTTCACTATGGGATACTAAAATAAAAACTCATAAAACACTACAATGGTGAAACGTGGATAGCAAAACACATAGAAAATACATCGTACAAGAAGTAAAATGCCAGACAGAATCAAAGGTAAGAGAATAAAAATGGGTCTTAAGCCGTTGTTAGTTGATCCAGACGATCTGTCATCAAGGGAAGGCTGTTCCATAGTTTAGGAGCAGCGATAGCAAATGCGTGATTGCCCTTTAGCTTTAGCCTGGTCTGTGGAATGACCAGCAGCTCTCAGCTTTAGCACCTAAGAGACCTAACAGTATAGTATGGGCACAATAACTCAGGGATAGATGCAGGTGCTTGACCGTGCAATGCTTTGTACGTAATTAAAAGAACTTTAGAACTGCTGGATTAGTTAGAAGGTGATACCCACTGGTAATATGACAGAAAGATCTGTAATCAGGCTGGATTTGCTCGCTCTATTGGTACAGGGAACCAGAATGAACATCTTGATGTGTTGCTTCTCTGGATTTATTGGCTGGGTGCAGCGCTGGTGGCGTCGTTTATCCTCATCCTCGCTCTGGCCTGCACCCTCTATGACAGGACCAGGAGAGGGTGTCTTCAAAGTGGAGGTACCAGTACTCAATATTGAGGACGATAACGTCAATGATGGTGATGATGACACTGATTACAAGGTAACAATGATAATATGTGATATTTTCAAGGGCCTCACCCCGAGCCGAGTGGCCCAGACCACACTGCTGACCATGAGGTAAGGGTGTCATAATACTCTACTGAGGTGACAAGGTGGTAGTCTTCTGACTTGACGCATCCCAAACCCCTCCTGTAACTTTACCATCCACTAAATAATTTTGTCTTCCTACCGTAATTTCCCATAGAATGAGGAATCTGCCGCTGTGCAATATGTGGCTCTGGACTTCAAAAAGAAAGCCAAGGCCAGGAGACAGAAGAGCACAGAGGAGAAGGAGACCACCTACTCTGCACTGAGACAGCCATACTTGGACTGAAATCTGCCCTTTGACCTTCACCCACCCAAGGAATTGGAATTATTACTAATTATTAATTGTAATTGAATATTCTTAAGTAGATCAACTTTACTATGTCATTGCATTGTGGTATTTCCTAAGATTTCCTGTTTTTTTCTGTAACAAATAAAGAATAACATCATGTCATTCACTCACTTTTGCTCTCAAAATCAATGCCTGTGGTTTCATTTAGTGATAAATAAAAGGCGGGTAAACTATGATCTCCCCTTGATAATCATCATAAACAACCATCAATCTAAACTAAATCAATTTTATTATATTTTCAGAAATGGATTTGTTGTTTTTTTTCTTTAAAAGACCATATCCTCTTGTAACTACATCTATCCAGGGTTGTGTGTAGTTAACCTCTCATTCAATAGGGAGCAGTAGTCCACCTAGATGTCATGGACTACAATAAACATTTCTTTCTCAAATTGTTCCATCATATATATAATAAGTCAGAAATTGTTTTGCTGAATTGATCAACAGAGCTGCCAGGTTGCTATAGCTACCAGGTCGTTGGAAAGATAAGCGATGGCGTCATGCCACGTTGCGCATCAAGGTCAGGAGACACTTCAAACAAAACGCAAGCCACCAATGTCGACGTCAAAACAACTATTTTAAGCAGATGTATAGCAGAAAAAGGCCAAGGTGCTGACAGACACCACCTCTGAGGTGTGTGTCCTGTTTGTTCATACCATGCCTCGGCATCACACCCACACGGTGATCTGTGTGTAGGTACCGTTGTGGTCTACTGAGGAAAGAAAAAGAACAAACATCTATGCTCAGGCTTTGGTCAAGCCTCTGACGTGGCTTTAACACACACTCTCTCTCTCTGTCTCTATCATTCTTCCTCTCTCTCTGACTGCTATCATGATGGCGACCTGCTATCATGAAGAATAAAAAGATGACGGCTCAGTTTAGAGCCGGGCTACCACATGGGGGTT
Source organism: Hoplostethus atlanticus (assembly GCA_034670405.1). Classification (NCBI taxonomy): domain Eukaryota; kingdom Metazoa; phylum Chordata; class Actinopteri; order Trachichthyiformes; family Trachichthyidae; genus Hoplostethus; species Hoplostethus atlanticus. The sequence goes on along the minus strand of JAXDDX010000444.1, from coordinate 56,047 downwards.
TAACTTTGTTGTTTGTTTGTTGGCAGTCAGTTTTTTTTTTTTTTCTCTCTCTCTCTCAGCCACTCACCCACACAGTGATTTGTTTACAGGTACTGTTGCCTGCTGACAAAAAAAGAAAGCAAGTCGCTTCTGTACACTCACTCTGGTCAAGCCCTCTCAGAGCCTTTAGCACAACCACAACTGTTTTTCACACCTTTTTGTCTCCCCCTCCCCACCCTCTTTTAACAGGATGTCTATGTGGTTTATTTGTGCCGTTGTTTTATTTTGTTTGTTCATGTTGCTTCACAGCAAGACTCCTCCTTCACATATTTAGAGTTAAACACAAACAAGGAGGAGCTCTGCTGTAATGGTGTCATGGGAGGCCTCTCATTACTTTCTCCGTTAGAACATATCACATGGTTTTATTCATATAAAACACGTTGATGGCTCATTCCATGTATGCTCTTGTTTCCTGTAATATACTTCTGGATAGTCTTGGACGTGTCCTAGAGTATATATATCTAGTTATGACACAGCACATGTGACGACAGAACAGTTACATTAGTAGCACTAGCCACTCACAGGAACGTTTTGCACCTATTCTAATCTAATGAATTTAAAGAGAAATGCATGAAAGAAGACTTAACAGACTTAACAGCCTTGCAAAATGTATCTGCCATGCTGCACAAGAAAACTATTTGTTCTCTTTGTTTGATAGTGTACAAGTATTGAGGAGTTAAGTATCTAACCCTGACTGACCCGAAATTGAAAGCAACACAACGCAAATGTTACCAGTGCAGAGCTTGGTAATGATTGGATGGATTCATTCAGGGTTTCGGCAGGGTTGGAGCCCATCCCACCCTGGACTGGCTGCCAGTCCATCACAACACGCTCCCGTCCACACCTATGGGCACTTTAGAGTCTCCAGTCCAACTGACTTGTTGCACGTCTTTGGACTGTGGGAGGAAACTGGAGCACCCAGAGGAAACCCAGACAAACACGAGGAGAACAGGCAAACTCTGTGAGGCGACAGTGCTAACCACTGAGCCACGGTGCCACTCAGTCTTGTGTCATTTAGTCAAGTGTCATGGCAAAGAGCTTACAAACCGCAATATTGCCAATACTGGCTGCAATCGGCCTTAATTTGCCACAGCCGGTCCAGGAAGAGTCAGTCCACTGACCTAACTCTCTCCTGGATCCAGCCAACGCCTCACCCACACACTCCCCCCAGTCTGCCACAGGTAGCAATCAGGCTATAGGTTTTAAAAACGTGAGACGCACTGCAGAACACTGTTTAGCAAACAGCTCTGAAACTGTTGAAAGTAGAAATGCTTCCATTTTGACTTTGGTCTCCTCAAGAAATGTGTGATTTAAGAAACGTAAAGCCTTTTGTAACATAAGCCATTGCTTCCTCTGTTTATTTTTTGTCCATCTCACCGAGTTGCATTCTCTTAAGAAGTAAAGGGTGGGGTCTACTGCAGTTTTTTACCACTTCAAAAGCATTGAACTGTTAGGCCGTCCCACTGTCACTTTGCACTACACAGGAAGTATGGCCTCGAGAGAAGGCTCTTGGTCATTAACACCTCATCTGTACCAAGTCAACAACCTCACAGCTCATGTGCTTAAAGACTATGCATAGAGACCACAAAGATGAAAAGCGCTATCTGGGTCACATGTAGTGGCTTGCCTCTGCTTTGTAAAGCTCTACTTGCATGAGTTACCAGTGCCATGTTGTCTGTGAGGCCAAGGCTGAGTGAGCTCGACAAAAATAAGACATTATACTTGTGATGTCGTTTACGGAGCCAAATCTGGCCCCCTTCATCCTCAGAGAACAGGCTCCCTCTGTTTTTCTCTATCTTGTTCTAACACACACACACACACACACACACACACACACACACTCCATTCCTCATAGGTCACAGCTTCATGCACTACAAAGCCCAGCAGTTTTAGCATTACTTCATTCCACATAGGCTCAGCAGTCACCACAATGTAGATTCTGTTGTTCCTCTCCATTCACCCCCCATACAAGCACCACAAGTCTGCAAGTAATAGCAGAGGAACTGCTAACATTAAGTTACCTGCAAAGTATATTGTGTGCACCTGTCATTTCCTCAGAGCTGATACTGGGGTGCTGGGTGTGTTGGACCTCTACTCCCTCAGCATCTCCACCATTTTGAAATAAATTCAACTGTGATTCAACTGGGCAGTTTTGCTCAGTCGTAAAAAAAAAAAAGTGTCTTTTTAGCTAGAAGCTTACATGTATGCAGGCACTTGTGATCCACTAGCTTTTTTTTACAAGTGACCCGGTTGCTAGCTTGCGAAACATGTCTGTCATGTTACAGCATTTTGCTGCATCTCCTTCAAGGCCTTCCTCTTCTTTATCTTCTTTATCTTCCTCCTCTTCTCCACCTTTACTCTTTTTCTGACTGTGACTGTGCATCTTTCTGCGCAGACGTCATACGCTGCATGCTGTCAAGGTACGAATGGCATCATGGCATGGCAATGGTTGTGTTCGGAATAGGATACTAACACGCTACATACTACTGCACTCCAGGATCTTCTAAGCTATCGTCCATCAGCTGGTGTCTGAGTCCATCCAGCCAGTAGACGCTGTGACTCTGAATTGGACAGTACAGACTGGGACCAGTGTCTACTGGTGCAGAAGCTCAGGATCATTTACACCCATTGACACTTCATGATCAATGTCATGAAGTAGTGTGTCTACAGCGCTGTCTTCTTGGAGAACCTGATCTGACTAATGCTGGGACCTACTACTGTGTGGTCTCTTGTGGGAGGTTTTGTTTGGAACTGGGACTGCAGCACTATTTAAAGGGGACCTAAAGCACTATTTAAAGGGGAAGTATGTACGGTTTTTACCACCCCATAGCACACATTGACCCTGATATATCTACAAGGGGTTGATAATCAGGGTTGTTAATCAATACCAATGACTGACTGGAGCTCTTTCTGTCTCTGTTACCACCAGGCCCTTAGCTCTCGCTTTATTGTTGGGACCTGGTCATTGCTTAAGTGTGTCTACACTATGCTGAGTAATGGGTGGCTAGCATTATCTAAAAAATGTGAACTTCCTGTGGCCTAGCCTTTTGAATAGCGTAAGTGTTTCCTACCTGCTCTCTCTCTCTCATACTCCCACCCAAACCCACCCTCTCTTCTCTCTGTGTGGTTTTCAGCAGAAAGTGTCCATAATGTTTGTCTATTTCCATCACTTTTTCATGTAAGTCATCACATAACAAAATAGCATTATTGATCATGAAAAACCAGCCCATAGAGAGACAATTCAAGAATATAACTAGAGAAGTAGACCATCAAGCAATCGGGCATATAAGTACACATATAAAAAAAAATGAAATATGAGAACGACGAACTGATTCATGACTGAAGAAAAAGTGCAAATATACTGAATTCTTCATACTATTGCACCTTCCCCCTACATCAAATGTAAACATTACACTCAAGCATCATGAATATTATGTAGTATAAACACTAATGTGTATGAACCTCCTCCTTTCAAAAGTATTTTATTCTAGTACACCAACGATTATATCTACTGGCCACCTGGTGTACTTAGTACCAACTAATACATAATCACATGAACTCAATCTACACCCATTACGCCTCCTGACCTTTTGGACCTGTTGCGGATGGGCATCGAATCCCCAGTCTGACTGTAAACCAAGGCAGTCAGCTCAGCCAATCACAAACAGCCTCCGTCTCCTCTTAAGAGTTATGTGCGCCCATAAACTCCTTCCCCTCAAGGCACAGACTGAAGAGCTTCAGAGATGATGCCACTTTGCATTATACTTGTACTTCTCAGTGAAATATGTGAGTATTTTCCACCTTTTTCTTTTTGTATGTGTGTGTGAATACCATTTTGAATGCCAGAGATAGTGTAGTTTTTTTTCACTTTTTTCAAATTTTATTTAATTTTTGTATTAATATTGATTGAAAACAAATAAGCTAACATACAACAATAAAGCCAGATTAGACATTGATCATACAGTGGAATTTAGGCAGGACTAAAGACTATTATCTAATATAATGCTATATTAGATATTATGCATTATACACTGCTTGCCCAAACTCGCCCAACCGTCCTGGTAGGGGGATCCCTCTATGAGTAGCCCCTCCTGGGGTTTCTTCCAATTTTTCCATAAAAGGTTTTTTGGGAGTTTTTCCTTGTCCTCTGTGAGGGTCAAAGGTTGGGGGATGTTGTGTACTAACCAGTTATTGTTTCACATGTTGGGCACTGTGAGGCCCTTTGAGACTGTAACGGTGATTAAGGGCTATACAAATACATGTGATTTGATTTGATTTGTTATCTTAATGTAGGTCATGTGACAGCTGTTACTAAGTCCTCAGAAGTAATTCAGGACTGTGGGGTCGTAACAGCCAAACTTGGGGACAACGTGACTTTGGAATGCTTCTGTCAAGATGATGCTGCAATGTTCCTCTCCTGGTACAAGCAAACCTTGGGAGGCAAACCTTACATCATATCAACATCGATGAATCGTCACACTGAACCTAAACTGTACCACGAGTTTGAGAAAAGTTTACGTTTTGTAGTGCAAAGCGGGGCCGGAATAAACCACCTAACAATCAGAAAACTTCACCTGTCAGATTCAGCAACATATTACTGCGGGGTGTCCGATTTCAACACAGTTCAGTTTGGACAAGGAGTTCTCCTTCATGTCAAAAGTTCAATGGCCAAGAGGCAAACTGCTGTCCATCAGCCGGCGTCTGCGCTAGTCCGGACGGGAGACTCTGTGAATTTGAACTGTACAATAAACACTGAACAGTGTGCAGGAGGACACAGCGTCTACTGGTTCAGACATGGTGGATCTCAGCCTGGAATTATCTATTCCCATGCTGACCAGTGCCAAGCGCTCTCTGAAGCAGATTCTCCCATGCAAAGTTGTGTCTTTAGCCTCCCCATGATGAACCTCAGCTTCTCCGATGCTGGGACCTACTACTGTGCTCTGACATCATGTGGGGAGATCGTGTTGGGAAATGGAACAAGACTGGACATAGTGGGTATGGAATGTAATAACAGCTGATATCATATAGCATCTGTGGGGTCCAAACGTCTGAATCCACAACCAAGAACTCTTTTGTTTCATCATTTATCAAAAACCAATACGCATTTGTAGTCAAACAAGATTCTCAAACAAGATTACAAATATTTTCATTAATATTACAAAATATTTCAAATCATAGAGGACCATATTAAATTTGTCAATATCTGGTATTAGTTCACATTGTGTATTAGCAGCATACATGTGTTGCTGTTTGGACCCCACTGTACATCCTAACCAAATGATAAATGAATCTGTGCATTTGTCAGCATATATTGTATATCTGCAAAAGCAGGTAAAGAAAATACAAATGAAAACTTAAAAGATGTTGTCTCTCTTTCCTCTGTGCTGCTTCTAAGCAGAGTCAACCACAGCCCATCTCCTGCTGTACTGCTTGGCCGTAGCTTTGGCAGTCTCCTTCATCCTGATCTTTGTCTTGGCTTACATCATGTACAGGTTGAACAAGAAATCATGCGCTGGGTGCAAAGGTAAGTGAGATCCCCAAAACCAAATGATTCAAATCTTTACACAGTATTTTGACTAGCTCAGACATTTACTTATTTCCACTTGCAGGGGACAATGCTCATCCGGGATGTTCTGCAGCCTCCAATGATGTGGTGGGTTATGTTTTTATGTTTTTATAAAACTCAAATGTAGGCCTATAGCATCACCAGATAACAATATTTTTATTGCGGTTCTTCTCACTCAGATTCACATTCAATTGTTTCTCCATTTGCTTTTGTTCTCACATTATTTCCCATTGTTGCTTTGTTCTTACCAGGGCCAAGATGCAGATGACCTCCATTATGCTGCCCTACGTCCTAATAAGAAAAGCATTGTAGTAAGACAGAGGGACAGTACGGAGAGTGTTTGTGTGTACTCTGCCGTTAAAGCGAATAAATAAGGACCGCAGAACTTTACTCTCCCCTTCACTTGCTTCATCTAGTAAGCTGTGTTTAGTTATTACTCATAATAGTTCAGCCACCAGCAGCTGCAAGCATCACGAGGGTCATGAAACAGACAGGGCAGAACTTACCAACACAAACTAACACTTCACAAGACAAAATGTACAATGTAAATAAATGGTTCAATAAATCATTTGAATCCAATGTGTTTACAGTAGTTGCCTATCAAGTAAGTAGGTCATTGGATACAGGCATAGGGCAAAGCACATACGCTCATAAAAATCCCCTGAGACTCACAAGGGTCTATAAATACTTTCTTCTAACCAGAAATGTTAGCACAGGTTGCACCTTTCAAACTGGCCAAGTCTCAGCCTTTAGCTTCAGTTTCTCACTCCTGTGGTGATGGTGGTGTGAACTACAGTGGCTTCAGTTTCCATTGGTGGAAACTTAAGTCTTTGCAGAGTGTGAGCACAGGAAGACTGACCTGCAGACTCAAGGTCACAGCACCTTGCAGCTCAGTCAGCCTGGTCTCAACGAAATTTGGTGAAATGTCTTGAAATGCAAATACATTGCTCTGCGCACAAAAAGTGAGAGAAATACATTTCCCCACCAAGGATTACATCGGGGAGGCACGACTAGAAACAGGAAGTAGTTTGACATCGAAATAGGTTGACGGAAAGTAAGGGTGTGGAGGTCGGGGAGGGGGGCGGAGACATTGTTTGTATAGCACCTTTCATACAGAATCAGGCAGTGCAAAGTGCTTTACATTAAAAAGAAAAATTCAAAGAATTAAAAGGAAAGATAGGAAGATAAAAGTCAAGTGCAAATTATAAAAATAGATTAAAAAAAAAAGAAATTTGAGAAAAAGAATAAAAATCACTCAACACCTCATCCAGTATTTAAAGTATATTATTTTCCTCCACTACTTATCACATAAGAAATTGTATACCCAACCATGCAAAGAGCTATGTGTGTTTCAGCGCTACTTCCGCTATGAATACAGAAAAGAATGATCATTACACTGTGACCTCTAGACTTTGCCCATATGCTCTGTGCTTTGTGTCTCTTTCTGCGCATAGCCTTTGTGGTTTCCAGCAGGATGTAGGAGTGGTTATACTCTTGCATACACTCTTATACCACTAAAGACCATCATAGCATCTAAAACCGGCACGTTCCCTCTGTTTGTACTGTTTGCATTTATATTTGATTTCTATTTGTATTTCTTTATTCATTGTGATTATTTATTCTCCCATTGCTTCTCATCTTTTCTTGTTTTTATTTTCTATACTTGTATCTTATTTTAATTAATTGTGGTACTTCACTGTCTCATTGTGTTTTATTGTATGTAAATCACTTTGTAAACTTTGGTGTCAGAAACATTATATATTATCTAATAAACTAAGATATGACTATCCACAGTGAATTACTTATAATTTCACTACAATAATGATAATAATAATAATAATACTAATAAAAATGATGAATAAACTTTATTTGTGTAGTCCTTTAACAATCAAACAAAAACAGGAGGACACCACAGCACAAAAAAACATGAGAATAGAAGGGAAAAAACATTTAATAGTAAGATTGACATGATAAAACACATCCCATGAAAGTACATCTATAAGAGTCGGTTTAAAGAAGTGATTTAAAAGATGATATTGATTTTACAGTTAGCGTTAGTTAGCGTTAGCTAACTGTTTCATCTTTGTATCCCTAGCTTACTTGACAAGTAGTGAGCCAAAAGCTGACCAGTTATGAGTAGCTGAAAGGGTAAATGATGTCTGCATGCCAGTTACAGTATCTGGTCTGTGTTCTTTGGAAAGCTGGACACATTCTGCTGCCTTGCTGTCGATCATAGTAGAGCAATAACTGGACTTCATTGTAGCTTATACCAACGTGTATGTATAAAGGCCATTTCTGTTTCGCTGATTTCAAAGTTAATTTAAGGATGGGGAGTCACATTGTGGTTCAAATACCTTGTTGAAATTATCTGAATGCAATATTTCCAAGTTTCTCTTTTCCAACGACCAGAATTGACACTGTAGGGGGCAATGAACATGTTTCCGTGTTTCCTAAACAAGACATTCAAAGTCATCAACAGTTCTGGTTGGCCAATCAAACACAGTCTTGTCTCTGAAGAGTGGAGTACGTACTGAGACTCTTTCCATTCAACACAGAAATATTTAGCAAGATGACACCTCCGAAGTTCTCTTTCTTTCTGACATTTCTGTTCCTCGGGAGAATCAGTAAGTTGTTCCCTTTTAGACTGCATTTTCTGTCCTTCAGACTGTATGTTCAATCTTCATTTGATTTCTTAACATATTTTGTCATGTATTCTGCAATACAGTATGGAGATGACAATATACTCCCTATTTTGTCATGAAATCAATTTTCTGTTTTTACTTCAGCTCATATGAGAACTATGGCACTACCCTCATTTCTACATCAAGAGAAAAGTCTTAAATCAGGGGACGATGTGACTTTGCGATGTTCCTATGAAGAGGATTTTGTGAGGTTTTCCTGGTATAAGCAACCACTGGGGCAGAAACCACGGCTTGTATCTTCCTTCTACAAGTCTGACAAAAATGTCATATTTCATGATGAATTCAAGAACAATCCACGATTCAAATCACAACCTGAAGACAACACGTTTCATTTGAACATCTCAGATTTGCGTCTTTCAGACTCCGCTACATACTACTGCACAAGAGCCAATTCCTATGCATTTCAGTTTGGGGAGGGAGTTATTCTCAATGTAGAGGGGTCAGGTTCAAAAGTCAGAGCTTTGGTCTACCAGCCAGCATCTGAGATCATCCAACCAGGAGGCTCTGTGACTCTGAACTGTACAGTAGACACTGGGAACTATGATGGAAATCACAGTGTCTACTGGTTCAGGAGCTCAGGAGAATCTCATTCAGGAATCATTTACACCCATGGAGTCAGGAATGATCAGAGTGGGAAGAAACCCGAGACAGAAACACAGTCCTGTTTCTACAACCTCCCAATGAAAAGCCTAAATTCTTCCGATGCTGAGATCTACTACTGTGCTGTTGTCTCATGTGGGGAGATACTGTTTGGAAAGGGGACGAAGATGGACATTGCAAGTAAGTAACATTCTAGTAAAGGTTGCCTCATTTCAGAAATAGTTGTGATTTACATTTACACAGATAAAAAAAAATGAAACTTTGCAACATCTCCTAATGTCTGGATCTCTGCAGATGGGGTGGAATCTCCTGTCTTGTTGTTGAGTGTGGCTTTAGTATTCACCACCCTCCTGGTGGTTATCCTGGCTTTCTCTGTGTACATGATGTACAAGAGAAGTTGTTGCCAAAGCAAAGGTAAATGATATTCTTTCTATTTTGATAGTGTGTATTCAGAGTACATGACATGTGAATCAGAGGGCTATTCATTCTGTCTATTTTATCACAACCAGATTCTCAACCAGTAAGTTCAGCTGCTCCGAATGTAGAGGTGAGGATATTTTATTTAGATCAACTGTTGTATTGCCATAACGAGATAGTTTTATTGCACAAGAATGAAGTGTTTCTGTGGGCTTCTGTCTCATTTCTCTGATATGCAAGATGTTACGTTATTGTGGTATTTTACTGTTTTATTGTTTGTTACCAGGGCCAAGATGCAGATGACCTCCATTACGCTGCTTTAAGAGAAAACAAGGCCACCAGATCAAGAAGACAGAGGGATAACACTCAGAGTGACTGTGTGTACTCCAGCATAAGGCAGTAGAGCTGTACTTGGATCAGGCTTTGTGTCAGTGTAACAGGACATGATTTTATTCGTCTCTTTTTAAGGGTAATGTAGATTTTCCTGAAATATGAAGAGCTTTAGTCAAAATGCCTTTCCTTACATATGAAAAATATAAAGTCTTGCAATAAACTGCTTCAAACAGCCACTTAAAATGACAATACAACTGCCTGATGTCAGAGGGCTTCTTTGAACTGAGTCGTGTTGTGAAAGCTCCAATAAGAAACTTCATTTCCACTATCACTATAGGTTGCAGTGTGCAGAGAAAAACTAGCTCTCACACCTCTGTCATGATGGTGTGGTTAGCTACTCTAAAGTTAGTTTCCACTATGGGAAAATAAGTAGTAAACATAAAATACATACCATGCACACTGGAAGACTGACCTGCAACTTCCACTGCATCTGTACTATAATGAATAAAAGTCTGAAATGTGCCACTTGTCCTCCAAGCCAAACCTTCATCATTTACAATGCAGTATGTAGACTACATGTATATGGTAAACATCAACAGTCACTCACTGAAACAGATCACACTCATCAGTCTCTCAAAGTTCAATAGCACAATAAATAGTTACATCTGATCCTGTGTATTGGTGTATTGGTAAATTCCTCTTAGTCTTAGAAGGATGTTTGTTGTACACATGCTGACTGAGATGGAGGGATCTTTTTATAGCTTCCTTGTTGTCGGCAGTCAAAAGATGAGACACCTCTAGGCTTGGGTAAGGTATGCTAGTCGTATGCATGACTAGGACCCTCTTCTCTCTTTGTCTTTGTCTTGATGTGGTATCAAGCAGGATGTCTCCATACTGTTACTCACAGCGACCATATAGGCTAACCCTTAGACTATTTTTAACGAATAAAATAGATTATTTTTGTGAGGAAACTAAGATACATTTACGAGGCCAAAGTCTGTGATGCTTTACAAAAACTACTCAAAGGCTTCTCTTTCTTCATAATGGAATATGAATACATTCTAATCACTCAATAGGGTGGTTGGAAATACATGTGAACTTAAGTAGATGGGGTGATCGACAAATGGTTTTCCACATTTAAAAGACAATTAATTCATAGCAGAAAGCTAAAAGAGTTCTTTATCAATACCATAAGTTGTATGAAACAAGTAAAATACTGATTCTACTGGAATAAACTCTTGGATCTGAAGCTATGTCCTCACACACAGGGGGTTGAAATTTCTGTGATACAGCTTGGGGCCAGACCTTACTGTTCTCTAAGGCAGTGATTTTCAACCACTGTGCCGCGGCACACTAGTGTGCCATGAGAGATCGTCAGGTGTGCCGTGGGAAATTATCCAATTTCACTTAATTGGTCCAAAAAATTATTATTTAATTACTGCAAATAATTTGCCATTGTTGAGTGCCTGTGCTGCAATGTAGTGACTGGCAGAGTAATTAAATACTCTTCCATGTCAGTGGGTGGCAGCAGGTAGCTAATGACCTTGTTAATTTAAAGCAATAGAATTAGTGATGTGTGCGAGAGGTAGCGGTGACAGCGATGGATAAATATTTGAAAAGGAAAAATGCAAACTCCAAACTGGGCCCTGGACAAAATTCTGACCCAGATGAAGGCCCTAGTATGAGTGGTGGTCAAAAGAAAGCAAAAACGTTGAGCTCGAGGCAATACAGCGAAAGTTATCTTTCATTTGGATTTATTTTCACCGGGGATCCGACGGCACCGACTCCGTTATGCTTGGTATGTGGGGAAAAGCTATCCAACAGTGCCATGGTCCCAAGCAAGCTTAAACGCCATCTCCAAACGAAACACCCGTCACTTCAAAACAAGAACGTGGACTATTTTGTTCGCCTGCGTGAACACACTGAGAAACAGGCAACTTTAATGAGAAAAACCACAAAGGTGAATGAGAGAGCTCTCAAAGCTAGCTACCAAGTTGCTGAACTCGTAGCCAAATCAAAAAAGCCACACACTGTGGCAGAGACATTAATACTACCTGCCTGCAAAGCCATTGTAAACGAGATGCTCGGCCCTGACGCGGTTAAAGAAATAGCTAAAGTCCCTCTCTCAGATAACACAATTGCCAGACGTATTGATGACATGTCTGCAGACATCGAAAGTGTTGTTTTGGAAAAGATACGCATCAGTGGGAAATTTGCATTGCAACTTGATGAGTCTACGGATATTAGTGGACATTCTCAACTCTTGGCCAATGTGCGTTTTGTGGATGGAGACGCCATCAGAGAAAACTTCCTATTTTGCAAGGCATTGCCAGAAAAAACAACAGGAGAGGAAATTTTTCGCGTCACATCAGAATATCTTGAACAAGGCGGACTTCAGTGGGAAAACTGCACAAGTGTCTGCACTGATGGAGCAGCAGCCATGGTCGGGCGCACCAAAGGCTTCGTTAGCAGAGTGAAAGAGAGACACCCAGATGTTATTGTTACGCACTGTTTTTTGCACCGTGAGGCACTCGTTGCCAAGACTTTACCAGCAGACCTAGCTCCTGTGTTGGATGGTGTTGTGCGCATGGTAAACTTTGTAAAGACAAGACCTCTAAAAAGTCGCATATTTGCATCTTTGTGTGAGGAAATGGGAGCGGAGCATAAAGCCTTATTGCTCCATACGGAGGTCCGATGGTTGTCGCGCGGCAAAGTGCTGGCCCGTGTGTTTGAGCTGCGGGAGGAACTAAAAGTGTTTTTGACTAATGAGAGGTGCGATGACGCAAAGCTGCTTGCAAGTGATGAGTGGTGTGCAAGGCTGGCATACATGGCTGATATATTTCAGCATCTGAATGAACTGAACACACGAATGCAAGGCCGAAATGAAAACCTGCTGACAAGTACAGATAAAATAAATGGATTCCGTTCAAAGGTGCACCTCTGGCAACAACATGTGGAAAGTGCCAACCTTGACATGTTCCCACTCACCCAGAAATCGCAAGATGTTAACACTGCTGCAATGTGTGAGATAATAGGTAAACATTTGAAAACTCTTGAGGAGAAGTTGTCATTTTATTTCCCTTCAGCCTCCACTGATTGCCTTGACTGGGTTAGGGACCCATATAGCTCAGCAGCAGTTGTTGGAAAGGACATGACTTTGCAGGAGCAAGAGGAACTAACTGAACTGAGACAAGATCGTGGTTTAAAGCTAAGCTTTGCTGATCTACCTTTGGACAGTTTTTGGTTGACTGCTGCCAAGGAGTTCCCCATTCTGGCAAACAGAGCAATTTCGACATTGGTCCCATTTTCCACAACATATCTATGTGAGCTGAGCTTTTCAAGCATGACTGCTATAAAAACTAAAAACAGAGAGAGACTGAGAGCTGTTGAGGAAGAGCTTCGTGTGTGTCTTTCTTCAATTCCTGCCAGGATATCAGCTTTGTGTTCATCTAAACAGGCCCAGGTTTCACACTGAGTGAGTATAAATAAATTGAGAGACTATATTGTCATTATATATACTGTATTAGGCTACAGAGTGTCATTTTGTAACATTTTTGGTTTGTGGTGTGCTGCGGGATTTTTGTAATGTAAAAAAATGTGCCATGCCTCAAAAAAGGTTGAAAAACACTGCTCTAAGGTAGATTAGTAACATCTTAAATTTCTAAACTTAACAGGTAACCAATGAAGAGATTTAATCTATTTTTACCATTTAAAATATTAGATGCTGCATTTTGAGCAAGCTAGAATCATGAAAGGGACTTTTGACTGACTCCAACAAGACTTCAGCTTTTGAAGTAAAAAATGGCAACCACAAAAAGCAGGTGCGAAGCAAGCTCTCTATAGAGAGTTAAAAACTCTGCATTCCACTCCATGAGAATCTAAATTCTGCATTTCAATTGTTGTCACAATTAGTGGCTTCACAATATCACAGATTACTGTCTTGGTTCTCTGGATTCCAGCCTTGGAAGAGATTCGTTCATATTTGAGAACATGAACGGATCTCTTCCAAGGCCCTCTGTACAAAATCGTAGGAATAGCGTGTGAATTTGGTGTGTATTTTCCTGATACCTATCTTGCAAATGAACTGTTTCATTGTTGTATCCCTAGCTTACTTGAGAGATAGTGAGCAACTCACCAAAGCTAACCAGTTATGAGTAGTTGAAAGGGTAAAATGATGTCTGCATGACAGTTACAGTATCTGGTCTGTGTTCTTTTGAAAGCTGGACACATTCTGCTGCCTTGCTGTTGATCATAGTAAAGCAATAACTGGACTTCATTGTAGCTTATACCAACGTGTATGTGTGAAGGCCATTTCTGTTTCACTGATTTTAAAGCCAATTTAAGGATGGGGACTCACATTGTGGTTCAAATACCTTGTTGAAATTATCTGAATGCAAACATGGTGCTAATATCTCCAAGTTTCCAAGCGGCACTGTAGGGGGCAATGAACATGTTTCAGTGTTTCCTAAACAGGATATTCAAAGTCATCAACAGTTGTGGTTGGCCAATCACACACAGTCTTGTCTCTGAAGAGTGGAATACGTACGGAGACTCTCCATTCAACACAGAAGTTTTACCAAGATGACACCTCCGAAGTTCTCTTTCTTTCTGACCTTTCTGTTCCTCGGGAGAATCAGTAAGTTGTTCCTTTTTAGACTGTATTTTCTGTCCTTTAGACTGTAAGTTCAATCTTCCTTTGATTTCTTAACATATTTTTCATATATTCTGCAATACAGTATGTACATGACGATATACTCCCTATCATGACATGAAATTAATTTTGCATTTGCTTGCTTTCTATTTCAACGTCAGCTCGTATGAGAACTCTGGAAGTACAAACACCTGTAAATCAAGAGAGTGGTCTTAAATCAGCTAATGTTGGGGACGATGTCACTTTGCGATGCTCCTATAAAGGGATGTTGCATGGAAGGTTTTTCTGGTATAAGCAACCACTGGGCCAGAAACCACGGCTCGTGTCTTCCTTCAAAACGTATGATAAAAGCTCCACATTTCATGATGAATTCAAGGACAATCCACGCTTCAAATCGCAACCTGAAAAAGCAAGATTCACTTGAAGATCTCAAATTTGAGCCTTTTCAGACTCAGCTACGTACTACTGCATAGGTTACCTATTCCTATGAATTTGAATTTGGGGAGGGAGTTGTTCTCATTGTAAAGGGTTCAGGTTCAAAAGTCAGAGCTTTGGTCGACCAGCCAGCAACTGAGACCATCCAACCAGGAGGCTCTGTGACTCTGAACTGTACAGTACACACTGGGACCTGTGATGGAAACCACAGTGTCTACTGGTTCAGAAGCTCAGGAGAATCTCATCCAGGAATCATTTACACCCATGGAGTCAGGAATGATCAGTGTGAGAGGAAACCCGAGACACAAACACAGTCCTGTGTCTACAACCTCCCAATGAAGAGCCTAAATGCTTCCGATGCTGGGATCTACTACTGTGCTGTTGTCTCATGTGGGGAGATACTGTTTGGAAAGGGGACCGAGGTGGACATTGCAAGTAAGTGACATTTTAGTAGAGGTTGTCTCATTTCATAAATAGTTGTGATTCCTCCCTCACCAAATTTCAGATTCACTTTAACACAGAAAAAAAACCTGAAACTTTGCAACATCTCCTAATGTCTGGATCTCTGCAGATGGGGTGGATTCTCCTGTCTTGGTGTATTGTTGAGTGTGGCATTAGTATTCACCACCCTCCTGGTGGTTATCCTGGCTTTCTCTGTGTACATGATGTACAAGAGAAGCTGTTGCCAACGCAAAGGTAAATGATATTCTTTGTATTTTGATAGTGTGTATTCACAGTACATGACATTTGAATCAGAGGGCTATTCATTCTGTCCATTTTATCACAACCAGATTCTCAACCAGGAAGTTCAGCTGCCTCTGCTCCGAATGTAGAGGTGAGGATATTTTATTTAGATCAACTGTTGTATTGCCATACCAGAGATAGTTTTATTGCACAAAAATAAAGTGTTTCTGTGGGCTTCTGTCTTATTTCACTGATATGCAATATGTTATATTATTATGGTATTTTACTGTTTTATTGTTTGTCTCCAGGGCCAAGATGCAGATGACCTCCATTACGCTGCTTTAAGAGAAAACAAGGTCACCAGATCAAGAAGACAGAGGGACAACACTCAGAGTGACTGTGTATACTCCAGCATAAGGCAGTAGAGCTGTCCTTGGATCAGGCTTTGTGTCAGTGTAACAGGACATGATTTTATTAGTCTCTTTTTAAGGGTAATGTAGATTTTCCTGAAATATGAAGAGCTTTTGTCAAAATGCCTTTCCTTAAATATGAAAAATATAAAGACTTGCAATAAACTGCTTCAAACAACCTCTTAAAATGATAATTCAACTGCCTGATGTCAGAGGGCTTCTTTGAAGTGAGTTGTGTTGTGAAAGCTCCAATGAGAAACTTCATTTCCACTATCACTATAGGTTGCAGTGTGCAGAGAAGAACTACTCTCACACCTCTGTCATGATGGTGTGGTTAGCTACTCTAAAGTTAGTTTCCACTATTGGAAAATAAGTACTAAACATAAAATAAGTACCATGCACACTGGAAGACTGACCTGCAACTTCCACTGCATCTGTACTATAATGAATAAAAGTCTGAAATGTGCCACTTGTCCTCCAAGCCAAACCTTCATCATTTACAATGCAGTATGTAGACTACATGTGTATGGTAAACATCAACAGTCACTCACTGAAACAGATCACACTCATCAGTCTCTCAAAGTTCAATAGCACAATAAATAGTTACATCTGATCCTGTGTATTGGTGTATTGGTAAATTCCTCTTAGTCTTAGAAGGATGTTTGTTGTACACATGCTGACTGAGATGGAGGGATCTTTTTATAGCTTCCTTGTTGTCGGCAGTCAAAAGATGAGACACCTCTAGGCTTGGGTAAGGTATGCTAGTCGTATGCATGACTAGGACCCTCTTCTCTCTTTGTCTTTGTCTTGATGTGGCATCAAGCAGGATGTCTCCATACTGTTACTCACAGCGACCATATAGGCTAACCCTTAGACTATTTTTAATAAATAAAATAGATTATTTTTGTGAGGAAACTAAGATACATTTACTAGGCCAAAGTCTGTGATGCTTTACAAAAACTACTCAAAGGTTTCTCTTTCTTCATAATGGAATATGAATACACTCTAATCACTCAGTAGGGTGGTTGGAAATACATGTGAACTTAAGTAGATGGGGTGATCGACAAATGGTTTTCCACGTTGAAAAGACAATTAATTCATAGCAGAAGGCTAAAAGAGTTCTTTATCAATACCATAAGTTGTATGACACAAGTAAAATATTGATTCCACTGGAATAAACTCTTGGATCTGAAGCTCCACCCTGATACACAGGGGGCTAAAGGGTCTGTGATAGGGGGCCAGACCTCACTGTCCTCAATAAAATCTTAAATTTACTAACCTAACAGGCAACAAGTGAAGAGACTTCATCTGGTTTTGCCAGTTAAAATATGAGCTGCTGCATTTTGAGACATGAAAGGGACTTTTGATTGACTCCAACAAGACTTCAGCTTTTGAGGTGAAAAAATGGCAACCACAAAAAGCAGGTGTGAAGCAACTCTCTATAGAGAGTTAAAAACTCTGCATTTCACTCCATGAGAATCTAAATTCTCCATTTCAATTGCTGTCAAAATGAATGGCTTCACAATGTCACAGATTACTGTCTTGGTTCTCTGGATTCCAGCCTTGGAAGAGATTTGTTCATGTTCTCAAATATGGATTCAACTGCCCACAATCGTAGGAATATCGTGTGAATTTGGTGTGTATTTTCCTGATACCTATCTTGCAAATGAACTGTTTCATTGTTGTATCCCTAGTTAACTTGACAGGTAGTGAGCAACCCACCAAAGCTAACCAGTTATGAATAGCTGAAAGGGTAAAATGATGTCTGCATGACAGTTACAGTATCTGGTCTGTGTTCTTTTGAAAGCTGGACACATTCTGCTGCCTTGCTGTCGATCATAGTAGAGCAATAACTGGACTTCATTGTAGCATATACCAATGTGTATGTATGAAGGCCATTTCCGTTTCACTGATTTCAAAGATAATTTAAGGATGAGGACTCACATTGTGGTTCAAATACCTTGTTAAATTTATCTGAACACAATATTTCCAAGTTTCTCTTTTCCAACGACCAGAACTGACACTGTAGGAGGCAATGAACATGTTTCAGTGTTTCCTAAACAGGACATTCAAAGTCATCAACAGTTCTGGCTGGCCAATCACACACAGTCTTGTCTCTGAAGAGTGGAGTATGTACGGAGACTCTCCATTCAACACAGACATTTTATCAAGATGACACCTCCGAAGTTCTCTTTCTTTCTGACCTTTCTGTTCCTCGGGAGAATCAGTAAGTTGTTCCTTTTTAGACTGTATTTTCTGTCCTTCAAACTGTATGTTTAATCTTCATTTGATTTCTTCACATATTCTTCTTCACATTTTGTCATGTATTCTGCAATACAGTATGTAGATGATGATGTACTCCCTTTAATGGCATGACATTTATTTTCTACTTTTACTTCAGCTCAGAGAACTCTATCCTCATTTGTACGTCAAGAGAGTGGCCTTAAATCAGCTAACATTGGGGATAATGTTTCTTTGCGATGTTTCTATAAAAAGGATGTTCCAGTAACGTGTTCCTGGTATAAGCAACAACTGGGACAGAAACTACAGCTCGTGTCTTCCCTCAATGAATATGGAAAAACGGTCCAATTTCACGATGAATTCAAGGACAATCCATGTTTCAACTCACAACCTGAAAATGACGAGATTCACTTGAACATCTCAGATTTGCGCCTTTCAGATTCAGCTACTTACTTCTGCCTAAGTACCAATACCTATATATTTGAATTTGGGGAGGGAGTTATTCTCAATGTAGAGGGTTCAGGTTCAAAAGTCAGAGCTTTGGTCTATCAGCCAGCATCTGAGATCATCCAACCAGGAGGCTCTGTGACTCTGAACTGTACAGTACACACTGGGACCTGTGATGGAAACCACAGTGTCTACTGGTTCAGAAGCTCAGGAGAATCTCATCCAGGAATCATTTACACCCATGGAGTCAGGAATGATCAGTGTGAGAGGAAACCCGAGACACAAACACAGTCCTGTGTCTACAACCTCCCAATGAAGAGCCTAAATCCTTCCGATGCTGGGATCTACTACTGTGCTGTTGTCTCATGTGGGGAGATACTGTTTGGAAAGGGGACCGAGGTGGACATTGCAAGTAAGTAACATTTTAGTAGAGATTGTCTCATTTCATAAATAGTTGTGATTCACAGTAACACAGAGAAAACCCCTGAAACTTTGTAACATCTCCTAATGTCTGGATCTCTGCAGATGGGGTGGATTATCCTGTCTTGTTGTATTTGTTGAGTGTGGCATTAGTATTCACCACCCTCCTGGTGGTTATCCTGGCTTTCGCTGTGTACATGATGTACAAGAAAAGCTGTTGCCAACACGCAGGTAATTGATATTATTTGTATTTTGATAGTGTGTAGTCACAGTACATGGCATTTGAATCAGAGGGCTATTCATTCTTTCCATTTTATCACAACCAGATTCTCAACCAGGAAGTTCAGCTGCCTCTGCTCCGAATGTAGAGGTGAGGATATTTTATTTAGATCAACTGTTGTATTGCCATACTGAGATATTTTGCGCTTGTCTTTCTGTGGGCTTCTGTCTCATTCCTCTGATATGCAATATGTTACATTATTATGGTATTTTACTGGCTGATTCTTTGTTTCCAGGGCCAAGATGCAGATGAACTCCATTACGCTGCTTTACGTGACAACAAGGCCACCAGATCAAGAAGACAGATGGACAACACTCAGAGTGACTGTGTATACTCCAGCATAAGGCAGTAGAGCTGTCCTTGGATCAGGCTTTGTTTCAGTGTAACAGTAGTGTCCCTTTTTAAGGGTAATGTAGATTTTCCTGAAATAATAATAGCTTTTGTCAAAGTGCTTTCATCTAAATATGAAAAATATAATATAAACTGCTTCAGAAAACCTCTTAAAATGATAATACAACTGCCTGATGTCTTCTTTGAAGTGAGTTTTGTTGTGGAAGGTGCAGTGAGAAACTTAATTTCCACTATCACTATAGGTTACAGTGTCCAGAGAACTATTCTCACACCACTGCAGACATCTCAATATCATATCATATAATGCCGACCTGTAGGACTTACCATAACAGATTTTTTTAATTCATATACTTTCAAGAAATCTTGACAAACTATGTTTATATTACACTTATCTCACACACTGACACTAACACATAAAAGCATCTGCTAAAAGACTGTAATGTAATGTAAATGTAATGTCACACAAAAAATGAAAATACACAAGTCAGGTCGTTTAGTTTTACGTTTCATAAGGGTTGAAATCATTTTGTCTTCTTCTGACACAAACAAAGTATGCATTAGCTGTATGTCCGTAGGTACGTAGGACGTCTATGCCTCTGTCATGACGGTGTGGTTAGCTACTCTAATGCTAATTCACACTGTTGGAAAATAAGTAGAAAAAGTAAGGTAACATGCACACTGTAAGACTGACCTGCAACTTCCACTGCATCTGTTCTACAATGACTAAAAGCCTGAAATGTGTCACTTTTACAAAACCATCCCCTTTATCATTGCTGTATGTAGACTACATGTGTATGGTAAACATCAACAGTCACTCACAGAAACAGGCCACACTCATCAGTCTCTCATAGTTTAATGGCACAAGCAATAGTTACATCTGACCCTGTGTATTGGTGTATTGGTAAATACCTCTTAGTGTTAGAAGGATGTTTGTTGTACACATGCTGACTGCTTGCCACCGACTCAGAGATGGAGGGTTCTTTTTATAGCTTCCTTGTGGTCGGCAGTGGAAAGATGAGACACCTCTAGGCTTTGGTAAGGTATGCTAGTCGTATGCATGGCTAGGACCCTCTTCTCTCTTTGTCTCAATACAGTATATGTCACCACACTCTTACTCAGTGACCATATATATACCATATTTTTGTGTGAGGAAACAGATACATTCACTAGACTAAAGTTTGTGATGCTTACAAAAAGCCCCCCCCCCCAGTCCGCCACATTCAGCTTCACACATGATCAAGGTCCGACGCATGACAGAGGTCACACACTGGATTTGGTGTGCTCCACGGGCACAGCACCCTCATATCTGCAGAGCCTGGATCTGGCTGTTTCCGTACTATGTTGCCATTTCCTTTACTGTTCCTGTCCCCCCCCCCCCTCCAAACAACGGCAAAAGCGTACCATCACATTCAGAAACAGTAAATGTGTCAGTGCACCCGCCCTGGGGAACTTGATCACGTCTCACGTGGCACCTGATCCTTGTTTGACCTCTGCCGACAACGTTGTCCCTTACTACAATGAAGCCCTATCCTCTAGTCTTGATTACTTGGCCCCCATCAAAACCCGTCCTTCTCCCGTCCTGCACCTTGGTTTACCCCTGAATTTCGCACCATGAAGACCCACGTCAGACAACTTCAGAGGCTTTACAAGAAATCTCGTTGTCTACCATGAGGCCTACAAAGAGCATGTGCAGTGCTACAAAGAAGCTCTTTCACGGACTGAAACCTCATACTACTCCAACCTCATTTGCAACTGTCAAAACAACCCCAGATTCCTGTTCTCCACCATCAACCGGCTACTACGCCGACTGGATACCTCCCTCCTGTCCGGTGCCCCTGAGCTCTGCTCCAAGTTTCTGAATTTCTTTCAGGCCAAAGTGGACTCCATCTATGAGCAGCTTCAGGCGGCCAGCCCCCCCCTCCTCACCTCAGACATTGGTTGTCATCCCCATGCCTGACTGACTGCCTGGGTGTTGCTTCTCCTTCTTCCTCCCCGTTGACACAGCATGTGTCACCGAGTTGGTCACAAAATCCAAGGCTTCCACCCTGGACCCCATGTCCACGGCCTTGCACAAGGCATTTCTAACTGACCTGTGTCCTCTCATAATGGACATTATAAACACCTCCCTACAATCTGGCACTGTCCCATCCAGTTTTAAAATGGCCGCAGTCACCACCATTTTGAAAAAGCAAAGTCTGGACCCAATATAACAACTACCGGCCAATTTCCAACCTTCCATTCCTCAGCAAAGTCCTGGAAAGAGCAGTTGTCGCCCAACTCCACCAACACATGTCCAACCATGAGCCATGAACCCAAAAACTTCTCTAGACTCTGGCGTTCACTCACTGACTTTGTGGCCCTCATTTACACCTTCGTCACCTTCCGTTTGGGGGTCCCTAGCAAAGCCATGGATAGGCTCCAGTATGTTCAGAACTCTGCTGCCAGGGATCTCACCCGCACCAAAGCGTGGCAGCTCATCACCCCCACCCTCATTCACCTCCACTGGCTCCCAGTCAAGTCCCGAAGCACCTTAACAATCCTGCTTCTCACCTACAAGTCCCTTCATGCTCCCCAGTACCTATCAGACCTCCTCCACACCTACACCCCCTCCCGAACAGAGCCTTCAGTGTGACTGCACCCACCCTCTGGAACTCACTCCTTGTGGAGAGCCGCAATGCTGGGTCCATCAAACTGTTTAAAAGGGTCTGAAGAGCATTTTCATTGAAAAAAACCCCCACTGTTTTATTGTTTGCCCACCCTTTTAGCCTAGTTGTTCTTTTTCTCATTTAGCCCAGTTTTTGTCTTTCTCTCTCTTCTTGTTGTAAAGTGCCTTGGGTACTTTGAAACGCACTCTTTAAGTTATTATTATTATTATTCATAATGAAACATGATGAAACATGATTACATACATGCAAACTGAAGTTGATGGGGTGATCAATCAATGGATTTCCACAACAAAAAGATAGCTTATTCATAGCAGAAAGCTAAAAGGGGTTGTTCAGCAATACCTTGCATAATACCAGTATAACTTGTTTGTAACAAGTAAAATACTGATTCTACTGGCCTAAACTCTTCTCTGATCTGAAGCTACACCCTGACACACAGGGTGTTAAAAAGTCTTTGATACAGCTTGGGGCCACAACCACAAAAAGCAGGTTTGAAGCAAGCTTCTATGGAGAGTTCAAAACTAAGTATTCTAGAGTCTATGAGACTCTAAATTCAGCCCCTCAATTATTGTCAATATTAGTGGCTTCACAACATCACAGATTACTGTCTTGGTAATCTGGATTCCAGCCTTGGAAGAGATTTGTTCATGTTATACGTATTGTTTGAACTGCCCAAAATCATAGAAATGGTGTGGGAATGAACTGTTTCATTGTTGTAAATGTAAAAGGGTGAGAGTATGTCTGCATGCCAGTTCTGGTCTGTGTTCTTTTGAAAGCAGAACACATTATGCTGCCTTGCTGGTGATCATGTTCATCATGATCATGATCATAATCCTGTTTATGTATGCAGGCGATTTCTGTTTCACTGATTTTAAAGCAAATTACAGGAAGGGGAGTCACATTGTGTTTCAAATAAACATGTGTTCAATGTTTCCTAAATAGGACATTCAAAGTCATCAACAGTTCTGGCTGGCCAATCACACACAGTCTTGTCTCTGAAGAGTGGAGTACGTACGAAGATTCTTTCCATTCAACGCAGAACTTTTAGCAAGATGACACCTCCGAAGTTCGTTTTCTTTCTGACCTTTCTGTTCCTCGGGAGAATGAGTAAGTTGTGCCTTTTTAGACAGTATTTTTTTAATCTTCATTTGATTTCTTCACATATTTTGTCTTGTATGATGCAATAGAGTATGTCGATGACAATATACTCCCTATCATGGTATGAAATAAATGTTCTGTTTTTTCTTCAGCTCATATGAGAACTCTGGCACTATCCTTAATTGTACACCAAGAGAGTGGTTTTAAATCAGCTAACGTTGGTGACAATGTGACTTTGAAATGCTTCTATCAAAAGGATGTTGGAGTGATGTTTTTCTGGTATAAGCAACCACTGGGACAGACATTACAGCTTGTATCTTCCTTCAATAAGTATGCAAAAGAGGTCCAATTTCATAATGAATTCAAGGAAAATCCACGCTTCAAAATGCAACCTAAAAACGGCGAGATTCACTTGAACATCTCATATTTGAACTTTTTAGATTCAGCTACTTACTACTGCTCAAGTAGCAATTCATATGTATTTGAATTTGGAGGGGGAGCTATTCTCAATGTAGAGGGTTCAGGTTCGATAGTCAGAGCTTTGGTCTATCAGCCAGCATCTGAGACCATCCAACCAGGAGGCTCTGTGACTCTGAACTGCACAGTACAAACTGGGACCTGTGATGGAAACCACAGTGTCTACTGGTTCAGAAGCTCAGGAGAATCTCATCCAGGAATCATTTACACCCATGGAGTCAGGGAATGATCAGTGTGAGAGGAAACCAGAGACACAAACACAGTCCTGTGTCTACAACCTCCCAATGAAGAGCCTAAATCCTCCCGATGCTGGGATCTACTACTGTGCTGTTGTCTCATGTGGGGAGATACTGTTTGGAAATGGGACCGAGGTGGACATTGCAAGTAAGTAACATTTTAGTAGAGGTTCTCTCATTTCATAAATAGTTGTGATTCCTCCCTCCCCAAATTTCAGATTCACTTCAACACAGAAAAAAAACTTTGCAACATCTCCTAATGTCTGGATCTCTGCAGATGGGGTGGATTCTCCTGTCTTGTGGTTGAGTGTGGCATTAGTATTCACCACCCTCCTGGTGGTTATCCTGGCTTTCTCTGTGTACAAGATGTACAAGAGAAGCTGTTGTCAACACGCAGGTAAATTATATTCTTTCTATTTTGGTAGTGTGTATTCACAGTACATGACATTTGAATCAGAGGGCTATTCATTCTGTCTATTTTATCACAACCAGATTCTCAACCAGGAAGTTCAGCTGCTCCGAATGTAGAGGTGAGGATATTTTATTTAGATCAACTGTTGTATTGCCGTACCGAGATAGTTTTATTGCACAAGAATGTGTTGTTTCTGTGGGCTTCTGTCTCATTTCACTGATACGTGAGATGTTACGTTATTGTGGTATTTTACTGTTTTATTGTTTGTCTCCAGGGCCAAGATGCAGATGAACTCCATTACGCTGCTTTAAGAGAAAACAAGGCCACCAGATCAAGAAGACAGAGGGACAACACTCAGAGTGACTGTGTATACTCCAGCATAAGGCAGTAGAGCTGTCCTTGGATTTGTGTCAGTGTAACAGGACATGATTTTATTAGTCTCTTTTTAAGGGTAATGTAGATTTTCCTGAAATATGAAGAGCTTTTGTCAAAATGCCTTTCCTTAAATATGAAAAATATAAAGACTTGCAATAAACTGCTTCAAACAACCTATTAAAATGATAATTCAACTTCCTGATGTCAGAGGTCTTCTTTGAAGTGAGTTGTGCTGTGAAAGGTGCAATGAGAAACTTCATTTCCACTATCACTAAAGGTTACAGTGTGCAGAGAAGAACTACTCTCACACCTCTGTCATGATGATGTGGTTAGCTTCCACTTAGTTTCCACTATTGGAAAATAAGTACAAAACATAAAATAAGTACCATGCACACTAGAAGACTGACCTGCAACTTCGAGTGCATCTGTACTACAATGAATAAAAGTTTGAAATGTGCCACTTATCCTCCAAGCCAAATCTTCATCATTTACAATGCAGTATGTAGACTACATGTATGGTAAACATCAACAGTCACGCACTGAAACAGGCTCTCTCAAAGTTCAATGGCACAACCAATACTTACATCTGATCCTGTGTATTAGTGTATTGGTAAATACCTCTTAGTCTTAGAAGGATGTTTGTTGTACACATCCTGACTGCATGCCACCAACACAGAGATGGAGGGATCTTTTTATAGCTTCCTTGTGGTCGGCAGTCAAAAGATGAGACGCCTCCAGGCTTTGGTAAGGTATGCTAGTCGTATGCATGGCTAGGACCCTCTTCTCTCTTTGTCTTTGACTTGATGTAGTATCAAGCAGCAGTATCCATACCGTACAGCGACCATATAACCCTAACCCTTAGACTACTTTTAGTAAAGCGAATGGTTTTTTTTTGTGGAAACTAAGATACATTCAGTAGGCCAGTCTCAAGGAATCAGTTTGCCCTCATTTACAATGATGTTGAGATAAAGTAATAATAAATGAACAAATGAAACACAAGAAAAGAATGAAACAACAAATCAGTCCAAAGAATTACATACTGAAACCGAGTGGTTATTGGTCATTGTTTTAACTCTCCAAAGGTTATGAGAGAATCCAACTTTAGGGTGCCTTGAAGATTATTCCATGTGTTTGGAGCAGAAAACCTAAAAGCTGACTTGCCACGTTCAGATCAAACTTGGCCATTTGGGTGACATTGAGGCCCATCCACCTTACAGAGGCTTATCCATGAGGTACTGTGTGGGTTGTTAGAGTTTGTCTCTGCCTACCTCCAACATCAACCCCTGAGCCTGTTGAGCCATCTATCTATCTATCTATCTATCTATCTATCTATCTATCTATCTATCTATCTATCTATCTATCTATCTATCTATCTATCTATCTATCTATCTATCTATCTATCTGACATTGTCATTCATGTTTCATAGAGCATACTCACACTTTTATTGCCATTTTGATATGACAAGTTAGCTAACTTGAACTCATTTACATTTCTATTCTTTAAGTTACTGCTGCTCCTGGGAGTCATCTGGTCATCTTCTGACTGTCAAGGTGAGTCTGGAACATACCAACACCCAGACAACGACAACCAGGGGTGTAAAAAGTACCCAGAAATTACACTTAAGTTAAAGTACTTAATCTTACTCAATTACAAGTCAAAGTCAAAGTCAAAGTATAGACAATTCTGAAATTAAAGAACTTATTTTATCTTCTGTTGCTTCTCTGACAAGCTGATAGCAGGTGTCTATAATCAAAGATCCTTGCTTTCTGGTCTTGCACAAGGACCAATCATGGGTATGGGCGGGTTAATTTTCCCATTGATAGGGATCTGATTGGTTCGGCCAACAATAATACTACTTTAAAGTTTCTAAATTTCGTTGGACCTGCGAGATTTGTAATGACTACTTTGAAGGTCTGAATTTTAAATGTAAGGAGTAAAAAGTATTGTTTTTCCTCAAAAATTGTATTGAGTAAAAGTACAAGTATATAGACTTAATAATACTTGAGTAAAGTACAAATCCCCCGTACTTACTTTGTAACTAACTAACTATGTCATTATAACACTAATATAACAATTCTATTCAATAATTCTAACATAAACATGGAAAAACACCATTAATAATATAACGTTGGATTATAACGTTCTTTCTATAGATGCCTCTCAGATGCATGATGCATCCAGGCTTGGAGACAATGTCACATTTCCCATATGAAATGGGGTTTTTTTGTAACCCAACTGGTAACCAACCAATCAGGTTTTCTGCAAGATGGATATGATGAACCAATCAGACACTTGACAGAAGTGACATGACAGGCAGGAGATGTTGTTCTGGGTTGCTGTCGCTTCAAGAAGTCAGAATTGCTCTGGACTAGCAGCAGGGAAGATGTTGATGTACCTTCTAAACATTTTCATGCTCTATAATCTGTGTGAGTAACAACTTTCCACCTGGGCGGATCTTTTTCTGAGAGTACACGGAAGGGTTATGATGTGATTTAGGCTTCCTGCTCTTCTTTTTGTTTCAGGTGAGGCACAATCCAGTGTCATCTCTCAGCCTGTTTCTTTCCAAGCTGCGGAGCTGGGGGACAAAGTTACTATTGAATGTCTGGTGGAGAGTCATGTCAGACATAGAGTATGGTACAAATTGACTTCTGGGAGAAGACTACAGAGAGTGGCAATGTTTGATAATTACTATAAGCAGACTACAATTGGAGATCAATTTATCAATCAAAGTTATTCAGTAAACTATGCTGACAAAAAAAATGATTTGAGTATATCTGCTGCAAGGTGGGAGGACATTGGCTCATACTACTGTGGAGTGCTATATTTAGACTCCATTCAATTTGGAACAGGAACCGTTTTGATGTTAAAAGGTAACAAACCAGTATACTAGTAACCCCAAAAAAATGAACACGAATGTCACCACAGTGATCACAATAGATTTTTTTTCTCCCAAGGCGCAAAGGTGAACAGTGATTCTGTTGTTCAGCAGCCGGTGTCTGAGTCAGTCCAGCCAGGAGACTCAGTAACTCTCAGCTGTTCAGTGCACACTGGCAACTGTGCAGGGGAACACACTAGTGTCTTATGGCTCAAAAACTCTGAAAATGCTGGACCAGAAATGATTTACTCGCATGAAAATAAAAATGGCAACTGCGAGAGGACTGAGGCCGGCTCTCTGGGGGTGCCCAGCTGTGTCTACCGCCTTCCCAGGAGGAACCTCAGCTCTGCCGACGCCGGAACCTACTACTGCGTTGTGGGTTCGTGTGGGGAGGTGCTGTTTGGAAACGGGACCATGCTTAATATTAAAAGTAAGACATTAAAGGCCAAGATAAAAAAGGGGTTTCATTCCAAGATGCTATATAACAATTTTGAGGGGGTTCAATTATCTGGACGATTGCATGATTCGAGAAATAAAAAGACCCCACCCTCAATGATGTTAGGATTTTCTGAGCAAAGGTCTTTTATAATTTAAATGATAGATACACAGCAAATTTCTGTGTTAATAACTGTTTTCAGTGATAACTTCTCAGAGTTGATTTAAATGGTTTTATTTTTTTGTATTCAAAACTAAAATAAAATCCTGTTTGCTTGTTCTCCTTGATGTTAAGGAAACACCACCTCAGCGGCCACACCAATTAGTCCAACTGTTATTATGCTGGCTATGTCGAACATCATTCTCGGGATGGTGACGCTTCTGCTTGCTTGGAAACTTTGCAAAACTCTGAGAAAAGATCACACAGGTATTACAAATTCTGCATTGTGGTCATTATCTTTACAGCTCTATCAGAAGCAGAGTTACAAATTCAAGCAAATGTCACTGACAGTAGTTATCTTTGACTTTCTCCTCAGAGGAAACTGCTGGATTCACTGAAGGCAATCGGGTAATATTTTTTAATTGTCTATTTTTTAACTAGCAACTGTTGAGTTCTTTTATGTACAGTAATATACTGTGTGTCTCATACAAAGGATATTGTCAGTAACCAAGCCACTGTGGTCACAAGCTCAGCAGCCATCACCCACATTGCCACATGTGAACTTTGTATGGACTATATATTTTTTGTGCCGCTACAACTTTCTGTCAGAGCAAGTTTGTAACACTAAATTTTCATTTCCAGGCCAACGATGCAGCTTCCTACACACCAGTGGTCTCTGCTGCCAGAAGCTCCTCCTCCAGGACAGGCACAGTGCAATATAATAGAGACAGTGTTGTTTATTCTGAGGTCAAGTACGAACGGTAGTAGAGGTTTATTCCTGAGCACGGAGCATTCAAGGGAAGGCCTTTTTAGCACAAATTATCAAATGCATATCGCTTGTTAACTCTCTTGAAGAAAGTTAAAATATGATGCAACTATGATACCTTTCTATCATATTATTTGTTATGTGAACAAGGGGGCCTTAGCACTCCTTCATGTAATTAAAGCTTTGCATGTTGCCGGAGGTAACTGTTTAAAAATTTGAACTCGCTGCTGTTTAGGAGACAGTTTTTGATTCGTCGCTTCCTGTGGGCAGACAAGTGTCCATGGAAGACACCAGAATGTCATTTGAGCAAAGAGGGTGAATCTAGGGCGTCTAGCCTCGCCTCATGATTTAAGCTGATAAGACATTTGTTTTTATTTAAAAAAGGCAGTTTTAATATAAGTTCTATCAAACTTTTAACAATACTTAAATGAAATTATATGTAATAATAAATATTAAAATAAAAAAAATGAAATAAATGCCTCACTTTTCTATGTTGTGTTACTCTTAAATCCATCTGGGGTTTTGTTTTTCATCAGTCAAGCATATTTATTGAATAATGTCAGTGTATATGGACATAAACATTACAACATCTTTGTCAAAGCATTGTCATGCTTTATTGAGGCTGTATTTAGGACGAAGGCTGCTTCTTCACCCTAACCTGCACATTACATTTTGTAAAGACTCTGACTCATTTTGTAAAGACTCACTGAGTTGACCAAGTCTTCATCATGTAGATGGAAACAAATGGTTAGAAACAACAAGAGAATCCCAATTCTACTGATAGACAGACAGACTAAGATTCTCATCTGTGCTGTTGGGTCTCCAGCACTGTCTTCAATATTCAGCTTGCTCCCTTTGCCGAAGAGTATCTCCCCGCAAGACGCCACGGCGCAGTAGTAGGTCCCGGCATCAGAGGAGCTCAGGTTCTTCTTCTGTAAATGGTAGAGGCAGCTCTGTGAAGCAGACCCTGTTTTAGAGACCTCCTTACACCGATGGCCATGGGTGTGAAGGATTCCCGGGCGGGATCCGTCCCTGAACCAGCAGACGCTGTGTTCTCCATCGCAGGTCCCAGTTTGTACCGTACAGTTCAGAGTCATAGAGTCTCCCGGCTGAACTGATTCAGAAACTGGCTGCTGGACGATCTCTTTGAAGTTGGTCCCTAAAACCACAGGAAATAAATGCTCAGAGAAGCTGTTGAACCCAAATGAAAGCTGTGTCCGTAATATTCGTTATATCACGCTGTTTGGCCTTTATAATTGTTTTTACCTGAAAGGGTTTTTTTTTTAATATAAACCCCTTAAAGCCTTAATAGAGACACAAGGTTTTAATCTGACAGCAGCACAGTAGATTTTTCAGTGACAAACTTTGGCATTACACTCTCAGAATTGAATTAACACTGACTCATTTTGCTTTGAGCGATAAGTAACCTCTGCGATCAGATCATACAGGATGCAAAACCTCACCAAAAGGTGTCGAAAAGAGTGTCCAAACTCTGACAAGCAACAAGAAGGCCGTACCTTTGACACTGAGAAAGACCCCCGCTCCAAATTCCACTATGTTGGAGTGTGAACTACCACAGAAGTAGGTAGCTGAGTCGGAGCACTGGGCGTCAAAGATGTGCAAGTGATTTATCCCTTTGTCCCTCTGCACGTAGAAGCGGGGGTTCTTTTTCAGCCAGTGGAACATCGTGGCCGATCGATCGTACTTATAAATGGCAGACAGGAGCCGGGGCGTACTTCCAAAAGTCTGCTGGTACCAGGAGAAATGCATCGCCACGTCGCTTTGATAGAAGCAGCGCAAAGTCACGTTGTCCCCGACGCTGACCGATACCACGCCGCTGTCCTGTTTCACTACAGAGGACTGGGCCGCTGCTGAGACATCGACTAGATCAAAAAGAGGGAACAATAGAGTAGAAGAATCAGCTCACATTCAAGTTTTTGGCCTTGAATTTAACAGAATGATTTCAATGTGTCCTGTCCTGTTACACTTACGTATTCCCCAGAAAGCAAGCATCATATAGAGGTCCATCATCTCAGAGGTGTTATTCTCAAGAACTGCTAAGATTTAAGTGAAAGAAACAACACCTCGAAAATGAGGTTGCATGTGATTGGTTGGTAATAGGGTCAAGCAGTGCTGACACTTAATTTTTCCTCTTGTGAAATGTTATTCTATTGTGGTCTGTTATTCTACACTACAGGTAGTCAGAGAGACAATTTCACTACTTGTAACAAAAATGTAGCTGCAAAGACCTTTTTGGGACTTTTATTTTGGTTTTCAAGAATAAAAGGCATGTCAGAATAGACATTACATTACATTACATTACATTACAGTCATTTAGCAGACGCTTTTATCCAAAGCGACTTACAATAAGTGCATTCAACATAGGTAGGCAAGAAAACTACTAGTCACCAGAAATCGTAAGTGCATTTCCTTCCTAAACAAGCAACTAAGAGCATAACTAGTGTTAAGGTAAGAGTGCAATAAGTTAGCAACCTACTTTATCTTAAACAAATGAGACAAATAAGAGAATCAAATAAACAAGAGCTAAGACAAATAAGTGAACCAAATAAACAAGAGCTAAGACAAATAAGTGAACCAAATAAACAAGAGCTAAGACAAATAAGTGTATCAAATGAACAAGAGCCAATAAACAAGAGCTCAGACACATAATTGACGACAAATAGTCAAGTTACGAATACGTGTGTGTGCGTCTTATGTGTTATGTTGTTTCGCTGTGACATTAACCACAGTTCAAGTCAGGAGAGACTAGTTGAAAGGGAAGCAAGCTTTATTGTGATAATAAAATCTGAGAACATTGGCGGTGGCTCCGATTGGGATTGAATGGGTTAGAGGCAAAACCCGTGAATCTCTGAGGAGCAGGAACTCCGCCCTGTAGGCTGTTCTTTATGGCAGGGTAGACTCACTGATGACCAACTGGAGCCTGGCACTGGTGGTGGTGGGGAGGCGGTGGGGTACAGCGGCGATGCAACCTGAAATGACAGAGAAGTGGATGCGGCAGGTATCTGTATATGAAGGGGTGTGGCGGCTTGCCATTGGTTTCTGAGGGAGGACTGGGAGTGCCCTGCTTAAAGGGCTGATTGAATACGAGTGAGGCCGGTACGGAAAGGACGCCTGGAGTAGCGATGATAAATAATGATGGCAAATACGCCAGGTAGTCTTCCTGATTGAACTTACGCTAAGCTTCATTCCAGTTTCCCTTGTAAGGAGATTGTTGGTTCTCGTCTGCAGTAGGGGGAGGGGCAAGTTAGACACATCACTTCCTGTGGTGCAATTCATAGGAAGAACCAACTCAGTGTTGCATGACAGCTGCTGAGGTGAGCAAACTGAAGTGATGAAACGGCTTGTAGCATACAGACGAAACTTTAGACCATTTGGAAATACTACTTGGTCTTCGATCTTTTGGGTTCCTTGTCAGCATCAGCAACGGGTAGTGCAAAATGGTGTTGTTGTTTTTATTTCTGCTGACATATATGAATAAACTATATTTCCACTGGTTGGGATCCTGGATGGAGTGACTGTTTTCTTCCTCGTGGTCTTCCTGTTCCTCCACAAAATAATGGACAAAGAAAAAATCTGATCAGAAAAGTTTTTTCCTAGTTATTGTGGATCCAAATGTAGGAGGACTCAGGAAGAGGGTCTATGCGTATGGTGGGGGCGGTGAGGAGACATGCTACAGTGGATATCTTGGCATAATAGGAATTTGACATGATTTTCGGTATTATTACAATCTTATAAATTGCCCTTGGCAAAGTTCTGTGTTGACATTTTATTATTAATAATGGCTTTATCTAGTGAGTACTGTAAACATTTATTAACAAACATAGAGGTATGTTAGCATATCCCCCCCCCAGAAGAAAGAAGACATCAGGAGGACGACAACAACACATCATGGGAGGAATGATATGTTGTGGCTGGTTAATTTAATGTAATATGCTTTCATTTATTTTTGGTAGTTTGCTATTTATTTATGAGAAAAGGTAGCTACAATAAAACGTTTAAATATGGTACAGTGTAAAAGTAGTGTTAAATGTAAATGTATAAAATGCAATGTTTGATCTATTCCCCACTGTGTCTATCTTGGTTTGGCCAGCTGATATAAATGTGTGTCAGTCTTGTGCTGTTAGTTTGTTCAGTTGTATTTTAAGTTCTGTTTAGATGACCCCTAAACAGTTATTTTTGCAATAACCTTATATTATTTTACTTTTCCACCTTTCTCTTTGCTTTGTTACCCATGGTTTTGGTTAAATTAAACCCTTAATTTTGAGCACTTGACCTGCAACTCCTTGTTCCTAATCGCCCAGTCCCTTACAACTTGTCAGATTGTCAACAAAATCTTCATATTCCTCTGGAGAGTATGAAAGATATATACTAGATACTGGATAAAAAAAAATTCCATTCTACCTGCTGGTTATTGTGGTTGTAAGTGTCTGTAGTCATTGATGTGAGTGTTATTATTTTGAGTGAATGATGATACTAACTAAGTCATTATAACACTAGCATAACAATTCTAACATAAACATGGAAAAACACCATTAATAATATAACGTTGGATTATAACGTTCTTTCTATAGATGCCTCTCAGATGCATGATGCATCCAGGCTTGGAGACAATGTGACATTTCCCATATGAAATGGGGGTTTTTGTAACCCAACTGGTAACCAGCCAATCAGGTTTTCTGCAAGATGGATATGATGAACCAATCAGACACTTGACAGAAGTGACATGACAGGCAGGAGATGTTGTTCTAGGTTGCTGTCACTTCAAGAAGTCAGAATTGCTCTGGACTAGCAGCAGGGAACATGTTGATGTACCTTCTAAACATTTTCATGCTCTATAATCTGTGTGAGTAACAACTTTTCACCTGGGCGGATCTTTTTCTGAGAGTACACGGAAGGGTTATGATGTGATTTAGGCTTCCTGCTCTTCTTTTTGTTTCAGGTGAGGCACAATCCAGTGTCATCTCTCAGCCTGTTTCTTTCCAAGCTGCGGAGCTGGGGGACAACGTTACTATTGAATGTCAGGTGGAGAGTCATGTCAGACATAGAGTATGGTACAAATTGACTTCTGGGAGAAAACTACAGAGAGTGGCAATGTTTGATAATTACTATAAGCGGACTACAATTGACAATCACAGTTATTCAGTAAACTATGGTGACACCAAAAATGATTTGAGTATATCTGCTGCAAGGTGGGAGGACATTGGCTCATACTACTGTGGAGTGGTATATTTAGACTCCATTCAATTTGGACCAGGAACCGTTTTGATGTTAAAAGGTATTTGCATCTGTGCACTTTAACAACAAACCAGTATACTAGTAACCCCAGATAAATGAACACGAATGTCACCACAGTGATCACAATAGATTTTTTTTCTCCCAAGGCGCAAAGGTGAACAGTGATTCTGTTGTTCAGCAGCCGGTGTCTGAGTCAGTCCAGCCAGGAGACTCAGTAACTCTCATCTGTTCAGTGCACACTGGCAACTGTGCAGGGGAACACACTAGTGTCTTATGGCTCAAAAACTCTGAAAATGCTGGACCAGAAATGATTTACTCGCATGAAAATAAAAATGGCAACTGCGAGAGGACTGAGGCCGGCTCTCCCACTCCCAGCTGTGTCTACCGCCTTCCCAGGAGGAACCTCAGCTCTGCCGACACCGGAACCTACTACTGCGTTGTGGGTTCGTGTGGGGAGGTGCTGTTTGGAAACGGGACCATGCTTAATATTAAAAGTAAGACATTAAAGGTCAAGATAAAAAAGGGGTTTTATTCCAAGATGCTATATATCAATTTTGAGGGGGTTCAATTATCTGGACGATTGCATGATTCGAGAAATAAAAAGACCCCACCCTCAGTGATGTTAGGATTTTCTGAGCAAAGGTCTTTTATAATTTAAATGATAGATACACAGCAAATTTCTGTGTTAATAAGTGTTTTCAGTGATAATTTCTCAGAGTTGATTGATTTTTTTTTTAAATGGTTTTATTTTTTTTGTATTCAAAACTAAAATAAAATCCTGTTTGCTTGTTCTCCTTGATGTTAAGGAAACACCACCTCAGCGGCCACACCAATTAGTCCAACTGTTATTATGCTGGCTGTGTCGAATATCATTCTCGGGATGGTGACGCTTCTGCTTGCTTGGAAACTTTGCAAAACTCGGAGAAAAGATCACACAGGTATTACAAATTCTGCATTGTGGTCATTATCTTTACAGCTCTATCAGAAGCAGAGTTACAAATTCAAGCAAATGTCACTGACAGTAGTTATCTTTGACTTTCTCCTCAGAGGAAACTGCTGGATTCACTGAAGGCAATCGGGTAATATTTTTTAATTGTCTATTTTTTAACTAGCAACTGTTGATTTATGGCCAAAGTTATTTTATGTACAGTAATATACTGTGTGTCTCATACAAAGGATATTGTCAGTAACCCAGCCACTGTGGTCACAAGCTCAGCAGCCATCACCCACATTGCCACATGTGAACTTTGTATGGACTATATATTTTTTGTGCCGCTACAACTTTCTGTCAGAGCAAGTGTGTAACACTAAATTTCCATTTCCAGGCCAACGATGCAGCTTCCTACACACCAGTGGTCTCTGCTGCCAGAAGCTCCTCCTCCAGGACAGGCACAGTGCAATATAATAGAGACAGTGTTGTTTATTCTGAGGTCAAGTACGAACGGTAGTAGAGGTTTATTCCTGAGCACGGAGCATTCAAGGGAAGGCCTTTTTAGCACAAATTATCAAATGCATATCGCTTGTTAACTCTCTTGAAGAAAGTTAAAATATGATGCAACTATGATACCTTTCTATCATATTATTTGTTATGTGAACAAGGGGGCCTTAGAACTCCTTCATGTAGTTAAAGCATTGCATGTTGCCGGAGGTAACTGTTTAAAAATTTGAACTCGCTGTTGTTTAGGAGACAGTTTTTGATTCGTTGCTTCCTGTGGGCAGACAAGTGTCCATGGAAGACACCAGAATGTCATTTGAGCAAAGAGGGCGAATCTAGGGCGTCTAGCCTCGCCTCATGATTTAAGCTGATAAGACGTTTGTTTTTATTTAAAAAAGGCAGTTTTAATATAAGTTCTATCAAACTTTTAACAATACTTAAATGAAATTATATGTAATAATAAATATTAAAATTTAAAAAAATGAAATAAATGCCTCACTTTTCTATGTTGTGTTACTCTTAAATCCATCTGGGGTTTTGTTTTTCATCAGTCAAGCATGTTTATTGAATAATGTCAGTGTATATGGACATAAACATTACAACATCTTTGTCAAAGCTTTGTCATGCTTTATTGAGGCTGTATTTAGGACGAAGGCTGCTTCTTCACCCTAACCTGCACATTACATTTTGTAAAGACTCTGACTCATTTTGTAAAGACTCACTGAGTTGACCAAGTCTTCATCATGTAGACCTGGAAACAAATGATTAGAAACAACAAGAGAATCCCAATTCTACTGATAGACAGACAGACTAAAATTCTCATCTGTGCTGTTGGGTCTCCAGCACTGTCTTCAATATTCAGCTTGCTCCCTTTGCCAAAGAGTATCTCCCCGCAAGACGCCACGGTGCAGTAGTAGGTCCCGGCATCAGAGGAGCTCAGGTTCTTCTTCTGTAAATGGTAGAGGCAGCTCTGTGAAGCAGACCCTGTTTTAGAGACCTCCTTACACCGATGGCCATGGGTGTGAAGGATTCCCGGGCGGGATCCGTCCCTGAACCAGTAGACGCTGTGTTCTCCATCGCAGGTCCCAGTTTGTACCGTACAGTTCAGAGTCATAGAGTCTCCCGGCTGAACTGATTCAGAAACTGGCTGCTGGATGATCTCTTTGAAGTTGGTCCCTAAAACCACAGGAAATAAATGGTCAGAGAAGCTGTTGAACCCAAATGAAAGCTTAAAGCCTTAATAGAGACACAAGGTTTTAATCTGACAGCAGCACAGCAGATTTTTCAGTGACAAACTTTGCCATTACACTCCCAGAATTGAATTAACACTGACTCATTTTGCTTTGAGTGATAAGTTATCTCTGCGATCAGATCATACAGGATGCAAAACCTCACCAAAAGGTGTCGAAAAGAGTGTCCAAACTCTGACAAGCAACAAGAAGGCCGTACCTTTGACACTGAGAAAGACCCCCGCTCCAAATTCCACTATGTTGGAGTGTGAACTACCACAGAAGTAGGTAGCTGAGTCGGAGCACTGGGCGTCAAAGATGTGCAAGTGATTTATCCCTTTGTCCCTCTGCACGTAGAAGCGGGGGTTCTTTTTCAGCCAGTGGAACATCGTGGCCGATCGATCGTACTTATAAATGGCAGACAGGAGCCGGGGCGTACTTCCAAAAGTCTGCTGGTACCAGGAGAAATGCATCGCCACGTCGCTTTGATAGAAGCAGCGCAAAGTCACGTTGTCCCCTGACGCTGACCGATACCACGCCGCTGTCCTGTTTCACTACAGAGGACTGGGTCGCTGCTGAGACATTGACTAGATCAAAAAGAGGGAACAATAGAGTAGAAGAATCAGCTCACATTCAAGTTTTTGGCCTTGAATTTAACAGAATGATTTCAATGTGTCCTGTCCTGTTACACTTACGTATTCCCCAGAAAGCAAGCATCATATAGAGGTCCATCATCTCAGAGGTGTTATTCTCAAGAACTGCTAAGATTTAAGTGAAAGAAACAACACCTCGAAAATGAGGTTGCATGTGATTGGTTGGTAATAGGGTCAAGCAGTGCTGACACTTAATTTTTCCTCTTGTGAAATGTTATTCTATTGTGGTCTGTTATTCTATGCTACAGGTAGTCAGAGAGACAATTTCACTACTTGTAACAAAAATGTAGCTGCAAAGACCTTTTTGGGACTTTTATTTTGGTTTTCAAGAATAAAAGGCATGTCAGAATAGACATTACATTACATTACATTACATTACAGTCATTTAGCAGACGCTTTTATCCAAAGCGACTTACAATAAGTGCATTCAACATAGGTAGGCAAGAAAACTACTAGTCACCAGAAATCGTAAGTGCATTTCCTTCCTAAACAAGCAACTAAGAGCATAACTAGTGTTAAGGTAAGAGTGCAATAAGTTAGCAACCTACTTTATCTTAAACAAATGAGACAAATAAGAGAATCAAATAAACAAGAGCTAAGACAAATAAGTGAACCAAATAAACAAGAGCTAAGACAAATAAGTGTATCAAATGAACAAGAGCCAATAAACAAGAGCTCAGACACATAATTGACGACAAATAGGCAAGGCTAAGAGGAAGGGTCAGGGTAGTGTTTCCTGAAGAGGTGGGTTTTCAGCCTGCGGCGAAAGATGGGCAGCGACTCTGCTGTCCTGACATCAGTGGGGAGTTCATTCCACCACTGCGGGGCCAGGACAGAGAAGAGCCGTGACCGTGTAGATCGGCCGCAGGGACCTCTGAGCGACGGGGCAACCAGACCTGTGGTGTGTTGAGCTAACCCATATTTTGAGACAAACATCCTGAAACATCCTAGAGGGCTGACAGGCACATTTTAACCCGCTCTGATCAAAGCATTCATATTAATACTACACAGCTTTTAAAAAGATGCAATTTGTGTCAAAACTATGCCTATTTTTTTCAAAATTCTATAATTATGAAGTGATTTAACATGCTATAATTACCTAAGCAAAGATAAAGTTAGATTATTAGGATGTGATATCTGAAGGTGAATATATTGACGACCTATTTGCTTGTTTAAGATGGGTTGAATGTGTGGCTACAGTGAGTTCATAAGTCAAGTTACGAATACGTGTGTGTGCGTCTTATGTGTTATGTTGTTTCGCTGTGACATTAACCACAGTTCAAGTCAGGAGAGACTAGTTGAACGGGAAGAAAGCTTTATTGTGATAATAAAATCTGAGAACATTGGCGGTGGCTCCGATTGGGATTGAATGGGTTAGAGGCAAGACCCGTGAATCTCTGAGGAGCAGGAACTCCGCCCTGTAGGCTGTTCTTTATGGCAGGGTAGACTCACTGATGACCAACTGGAGCCTGGCACTGGTGGTGGTGGGGAGGCGGTGGGGTGCAGCGGCGATGCAACCTGAAATGACAGAGAAGTGGATGCGGCAGGTATCTGTATATGAAGGGGTGTGGCGGCTTGCCATTGGTTTCTGAGGGAGGACTGGGAGTGCCCTGCTTAAAGGGCTGATTGAATACGAGTGAGGCCGGTACGGAAAGGACGCCTGGAGTAGCGATGATAAATAATGATGGCAAGGTTACAGGTTAACAGTTTTTCCTTTCGTCTGCACGTTCAGTCCAACAAGTTCCATTTTGAGCTATGAAAAAAAGCTCAAATTGTCCATGGATTTTCAAAGTTGTTCAGTTCACACAGGAACTTCAGCAGTCTTGGAGGAATGTGTAGCTGTTTTGTTCCCTTCATCTCAGCCTTTGACCCTCGTTCAGGATTTATTCCCAGGAAAACTCTGAAGGAAATGGATGTTTTTTTTAGCTACACAAGTAATGAAATGAATGAAACTGAACTACAGAGTAACATGCAGACCAAGTTGAGATGGAAAAATACTCATATACTCCAAGACTTTTGGAGTATATTTGAGTATTTTTCCATTACAGTATTGAATTTACTGAACTGCATCAGTTTCCCATACATAGGCTCTCCTTGGGCGGCCCGCCCAGGTAGATTAAGACCCGCCCAGGTAGATAAAATCCGAATTCCAATTTTGTTTTGGATATATTTCATCCTGGGGAAAGCAAGATTCAACAATGTCCAATTTAATAAACAGCAACACAACAATATGCTCTATACACAACATTTCAAAACATAAACAATGAGTTGCTTACCTTTGTATGAATTCCAGGGTAAGTGACATCTCCTTTGGGTATTTTATGTTTAAGACATAAAACAAAGAGAAAGCGTAGCTCAGGGCCACAACGGGGCAGGTGATGTGGTCATTCACAACTTCCTGATCGACAGCAATCTTGAATCGCCGATCACCTTAAACATATAAGATATTACAAAAAGAAAAATATTACTGTCTACTTCAGAAAACCACTCCAAACATGGTTGTTTAAATCTTCCATACTCAAACAATTTGGTTCTCTACTGACCATATACAGTTGTTGGTAATAACAAGCATAAAATGCCTTGAAAAGGTATTCAGCAACCAACATTTTTTTCTCTCGACATTGTTTTCTCAGACTCTAAATTTTACATACATTTTAAGATTTTGTCCCCACCAATCTACATAGTGCTGAGCACCACTTCAAATCAACAAACTCCAGACATTTTCAGCAATGCACTAAAAATTGTGTCCCAAATTATCCAACTGTCTTAGCAGCAAAACTAAAAACAAGTGAAAAACATATCACAAGTTAGCTGGGGTGAGAAAATATGTTAATATGATAAAACAGACTACAAACCCATCATAAGGATGCAGGGGGTGCTTGGGACGCTCAGTCCAGCAGCAGTTGAGTCCTGTTGTTGCAAAATAAAACATCAAAGAAACACTATGAATGTCATGAACTATGTTTCCAATGTATACAGTGTTTCCCATACACATACTTGCTTCATAAATGACTAATAAGAATTAAAAAACAAGATAATAAAAAGTCTAAACCTACCTCATTTTGGTAGAAAAGGTGATCAGGGTTTTCTTTGAAGAATTTCGCAATGCCAGAGATCAACTGTACAGGATCTTCACCTTGTATCTTCATCCCTTTTGAGTCAAGGAAGTCTTTGATGCTCTTTCCTTTTCTTGACAATTCCTCTGCCAGCTTTGTTTGCACCGGCAAGCCAAGGAGGGTACATGTGTGATCAAACAGGTGAACAGCTTCAAAAAGGAAGGGCCACTCTTCCAATACTGTGTTTACAGTGCGTCCTTTGTTGATAGTTGCACGCTGGATGCAATATGTTTCGGTCATCAATTTTCGAACACATGACTCCTGAAGATGATGGGTTTTGAAGGCACTTTTCAATTCATCTTGCTTAGATTCTAGTTCTGCTCTACCCTCAATAGCAGGCTGCCACTCCACACATCCATAACGATCTGAATGTGTGGACTTTTTGCTCATTGCATCTTCATCCTCTGCTGGCCTCTTTGCTGAGCTGATGGTTAATGGCCTCCGAACATTTTCGACTCTGTTTTGGCTAGCATTAGCCCAACTCTAACGTTAGCAGGCCCAACTTTTGCAACCCTGGTGGGAAAACAGACGGCTAACGTTAGCATTTGTACCTATCGGCCCGTGGGCGGCCCGCCTGAGGCTAAAACTGGGGCTAGCATTCTAACGTCAGCAGGCCCAGAACGCTAGCATTTGTACCTATCGGCCCGTGGGCGGAACACCTGAGGCTAAAACTGGGGCTAGCATTAGCCTAACTCTACCTGACGTCCACTAAAGTCTAAAATATAAGTAATGGTAAAACGTAAATTAACACAATACCAAACTTGCGTTGGAGTCCCAAAATGAGTCTGCAAAATATTCCTGGCTTATCTGGTAACGGTGGACACGGGTTAACAAAAGCTGAACTCTTTCCAAATAAAACGATACTGAGCTAAGTCCTTAACATAAAATAATTTTAGTTCAAAAAAATGTAGCTGTTAATTCTTGATTTTTACCACAGAAGTGTGAGAAAGGTTTCTCCAACTCCGAAATCCGAATGAAACTTTGACAGAGTTTAATGTCCAACGTGTGTGATGGCCCCTGCCTCTTGCACCTTTTGCGCGTAGCGGGGGTTCTTGCTCCCACAATGCAACGCGTAATTAAAAATACGGGTAAAACACCTGTGAAAAATCAATACAGAAAATTCCTTAATATTAACACAGTACATTGAGCCCTATTTTTAGGGACTTTTCTTACAGTGATGCATCCAGGCTTGGAGACAATGTGACATTTCCCATATGAAATGGGGTTTTTTGTAACCCAACTGGTAACCAGCCAATCAGGTTTTCTGCAAGATGGATATGATGAACCAATCAGACACTTGACAGAAGTGACATGACAGGCAGGAGATGTTGTTCTAGGTTGCTGTCCCTTCAAGAAGTCAGAATTGCTCTGGACTAGCAGCAGGGAAGATGTTGATGTACCTTCTAAACATTTTCATGCTCTATAATCTGTGTGAGTAACAATTTTCCACCTGGGCGGATCTTTTTCTGAGAGTACACGGAAGGGTTATGATGTGATTTAGGCTTCCTGCTCTTCTTTTTGTTTCAGGTGAGGCACAATCCAGTGTCATCTCTCAGCCTGTTTCTTTCCAAGCTGCGGAGGTGGGGGACAACGTTACTATTGAATGTCAGGTGGAGAGTCATGTCAGACATAGAGTATGGTACAAATTGACTTCTGGGAGAAGACTACTGAGAGTGGCAATGTTTGATAATTACTATAAGGAGACTACAATTGGAGATCAATTTATCGATCACAGTTATTCAGTAAACTATGCTGACAAAAAAAATGATTTGAGTATATCTGCTGCAAGGTGGGAGGACATTGGCTCATACTACTGTGGAGTGCTATATTTAGACTCCATTCAATTTGGAACAGGAACCGTTTTGATGTTAAAAGGTATTTGCACTTTAACAACAAACCAGTATACTAGTAACTCCAAAAAAATGAACACGAATGTCACCACAGTGATCACAATAGATTTTTTTTCTCCCAAGGCGCAAAGGTGAACAGTGATTCTGTTGTTCAGCAGCCGGTGTCTGAGTCAGTCCAGCCAGGAGACTCAGTAACTCTCAGCTGTTCAGTGCACACTGGCAACTGTGCAGGGGAACACACTAGTGTCTTATGGCTCAAAAACTCTGAAAATGCTGGACCAGAAATGATTTACTCGCATGAAAATAAAAATGGCAACTGCGAGAGGACTGAGGACAGGAGGAACCTCAGCTCTGCCGACACCAGAACCTACTACTGCGTTGTGGGTTCGTGTGGGGAGGTGCTGTTTGGAAACGGGACCATGCTTAATATTAAAAGTAAGACATTAAAGGTCAAGATAAAAAAGGGGTTTCATTCCAAGATGCTATATATCAATTTTGAGGGGGTTCAATTATCTGGACGATTGCATGATTCGAGAAATAAAAAGACCCAACGCTCAATGATGTTAGGATTTTCTGAGCAAAGGTCTTTTATAATTTAAATGATAGATACACAGCAAATTTCTGTGTTAATAAGTGTTTTCAGTGATAATTTCTCAGAGTTGATTGATTTTTTTTTTTAAATGGTTTTATTTTTTTTGTATTCAAAACTAAAATAAAATCCTGTTTGCTTGTTCTCCTTGATGTTAAGGAAACACCACCTCAGCGGCCACACCAATTAGTCCAACTGTTATTATGCTGGCTGTGTCGAACATCATTCTCGGGATGGTGACGCTTCTGCTTGCTTGGAAACTTTGCAAAACTCGGAGAAAAGATCACACAGGTATTACAAATTCTGCATTGTGGTCATTATCTTTACAGCTCTATCAGAAGCAGAGTTACAAATTCAAGCAAATGTCACTGACAGTAGTTATCTTTGACTTTCTCCTCAGAGGAAACTGCTGGATTCACTGAAGGCAATCGGGTAATATTTTTTAATTGTCTATTTTTTAACTAGCAACTGTTGATTTATGGCCAAAGTTCTTTTATGTACAGTAATATACTGTGTGTCTCATACAAAGGATATTGTCAGTAACCCAGCCACTGTGGTCACAAGCTCAGCAGCCATCACCCACATTGCCACATGTGAACTTTGTATGGACTATATATTTTTTGTGCCGCTACAACTTTCTGTCAGAGCAAGTGTGTAACACTAAATTTCCATTTCCAGGCCAACGATGCAGCTTCCTACACACCAGTGGTCTCTGCTGCCAGAAGCTCCTCCTCCAGGACAGGCACAGTGCAATATAATAGAGACAGTGTTGTTTATTCTGAGGTCAAGTACGAACGGTAGTAGAGGTTTATTCCTGAGCACGGAGCATTCAAGGGAAGGCCTTTTTAGCACAAATGATCAAATGCATATCGCTTGTTAACTCTCCTGAAGAAAGTTAAAATATGATGCAACTATGATACCTTTCTATCATATTATTTGTTATGTGAACAAGGGGGCC
This sequence comes from Hoplostethus atlanticus, assembly GCA_034670405.1. Taxonomy (NCBI): domain Eukaryota; kingdom Metazoa; phylum Chordata; class Actinopteri; order Trachichthyiformes; family Trachichthyidae; genus Hoplostethus; species Hoplostethus atlanticus. The sequence goes on along the minus strand of JAXDDX010000444.1, from coordinate 11,884 downwards.
TTAGAACTCCTTCATGTAGTTAAAGCATTGCATGTTGCCGGAGGTAACTGTTTAAAAATTTGAACTCGCTGCTGTTTAGGAGACAGTTTTTGATTCGTTGCTTCCTGTGGGCAGACAAGTGTCCATGGAAGACACCAGAATGTCATTTGAGCAAAGAGGGCGAATCTAGGGCGTCTAGCCTCCCCTCATGATTTAAGCTGATAAGACGTTTGTTTTTATTTAAAAAAGGCAGTTTTAATATAAGTTCTATCAAACTTTTAACAATACTTAAATGAAATTATATGTAATAATAAATATTAAAATTTTAAAAAATGAAATAAATGCCTCACTTTTCTATGTTGTGTTACTCTTAAATCCATCTGGGGTTTTGTTTTTCATCAGTCAAGCATGTTTATTGAATAATGTCAGTGTATATGGACATAAACATTACAACATCTTTGTCAAAGCATTGTCATGCTTTATTGAGGCTGTATTTAGGACGAAGGCTGCTTCTTCACCCTAACCTGCACATTACATTTTGTAAAGACTCTGACTCATTTTGTAAAGACTCACTGAGTTGACCAAGTCTTCATCATGTAGACCAGGAAACAAATGATTAGAAACAACAAGAGAATCCCAATTCTACTGATACACAGACAGACTAAAATTCTCATCTGTGCTGTTGGGTCTCCAGCACTGTCTTCAATATTCAGCTTGCTCCCTTTGCCAAAGAGTATCTCCCCGCAAGACGCCACGGTGCAGTAGTAGGTCCCGGCATCAGAGGAGCTCAGGTTCTTCTTCTGTAAATGGTAGAGGCAGCTCTGTGAAGCAGACCCTGTTTTAGAGACTCCCGGGCGGGATCCGTCCCTGAACCAGTAGACGCTGTGTTCTCCATCGCAGGTCCCAGTTTGTACCGTACAGTTCAGAGTCACAGAGTCTCCCGGCTGAACTGATTCAGAAACTGGCTGCTGGACGATCTCTTTGAAGTTGGTCCCTAAAACCACAGGAAATAAATGGTCAGAGAAGCTGTTGAACCCAAATGAAAGCTTAAAGCCTTAATAGAGACACAAGGTTTTAATCTGACAGCAGCACAGGAGATTTTTCAGTGACAAACTTTGCCATTACACTCCCAGAATTGAATTAACACTGACTCATTTTGCTTTGAGTGATAAGTTATCTCTGCGATCAGATCATACAGGATGCAAAACCTCACCAAAAGGTGTCGAAAAGAGTGTCCAAACTCTGACAAGCAACAAGAAGGCCGTACCTTTGACACTGAGAAAGACCCACTCTCCGAACTCCACCATGTTGGAGTGTGAACTACCACAGAAGTAGGTAGCTGAGTCGGAGCACTGGACGTCAAAGATGTGCAAGTGATTTATCCCTTCGTCCCTCTGCACGTAGAAACGGGGGTTCTTTTTCAGCCAGTGGAACATCGTGGCCGATCGATCGTACTTATAAATGGCAGACAGGAGCCGGGGCGTACTTCCAAAAGTCTGCTGGTACCAGGAGAAATGCATCGCCACGTCGCTTTGATAGAAGCAGTGCAAAGTCACGTTGTCCCCGACGCTGACCGATACCACGCCGCTGTCCTGTTTCACTACAGAGGACTGGGTCGCTGCTGAGACATTGACTAGATCAAAAAGAGGGAACAATAGAGTAGAAGAATCAGCTCACATTCAAGTTTTTGGCCTTGAATTTAACATTATGATTTCAATGTGTCCTGTCCTGTTACACTTACGTATTCCCCAGAAAGCAAGCATCATATAGAGGTCCATCATCTCAGAGGTGTTATTCTCAAGAACCGCTAAGATTTAAGTGAAAGAAACAACACCTCGAAAATGAGGTAGCATGTGATTGGTTGGTAATAGGGTCAAGCAGTGCTGACACTTAATTTTTCCTCTTGTGAAATGTTATTCTATTGTGGTCTGTTATTCTATGCTACAGGTAGTCAGACAGACAATTTCACTACTTGTAACAAAAATGTAGCTGCAAAGAACTTTTTGAGACTTTTATTTTGGTTTTCAAGAATAAAAGGCATGTCAGAATACACATTACATTACATTACATTACATTACAGTCATTTAGCAGACGCTTTTATCCAAAGCGACTTACAATAAGTGCATTCAACATAGGTAGGCAAGAAAACTACTAGTCACCAGAAATCGTGAGTGCATTTCCTTCCTAAACAAGCAACTAAGAGCATAACTAGTGTTAAGGTAAGAGTGCAATAAGTTAGCAACCTACTTTATCTTAAACAAATGAGACAAATAAGAGAATCAAATAAACAAGAGCTAAGACAAATAAGTGAACCAAATAAACAAGAGCTAAGACAAATAAGTGTATCAAATGAACAAGAGCCAATAAACAAGAGCTCAGACACATAATTGATGACAAATAGGCAAGGCTAAGAGGAAGGGTCAGGGTAGTGTTTCCTGAAGAGTTGGGTTTTCAGCCTGCGGCGAAAGATGGGCAGCGACTCTGCTGTCCTGACATCAGTGGGGAGTTCATTCCACCACTGCGGGGCCAGGACAGAGAAGAGCCGTGACCGTGTAGATCGGCCGCAGGGACCTCTGAGCGACCGGGGGGAACCAGACCCGTGGTGGGGTTTGACTAAACCCCTATTTTTTAAAACAAACCCCTTTCCCGAAACATCCTAAGGGGGGCTGACAGGCACATTTTTTAAAAAACCCCCCCCCTGACAAAAGCAAAAATATTTCAATACTACCCCCAAACTTTTTTAAAAAGATGCAATTTTTTTGTCAAAACAAAAGCCCCCATTTTTTTTAAAAATTTATAATTTTGAAGTGATTTAAAAATCATAATTACCTAAGCAAAGATAAAGTTAGATTATTTTGGGAAGTGATATCTGAAGGTAATATATTTACGGGCCTATTTGCTTGTTTAAGTGGGTTGAATGTGTGGCTACAGTGAGTTTTATAAGTCAAGTTAAAGAAAACGTGTGGGGTGCCCTCTTATGTGTTATGTTGTTTCGCTTTGACATTTAAACCCCAATTTTTTAAGTCAGGAGAGAATAGTTGAAAAGGGGAAAAACTTTATTGTGATTTAAAAATCTGAAACATTGGCGGTGGCTCCGATTGGGATTGAATGGGTTAGAGGCAAGACCCGTGAATCTCTGAGGAGCAGGAACTCCGCCCTGTAGGCTGTTCTTTATGGCAGGGTAGACTCACTGATGACCAACTGGAGCCTGGCACTGGTGGTGGTGGGGAGGCGGTGGGGTGCAGCGGCGATGCAACCTGAAATGACAGAGAAGTGGATGCGGCAGGTATCTGTATATGAAGGGGTGTGTGGCGGCTTGCCATTGGTTTCTGAGGGAGGACTGGGAGTGCCCTGCTTAAAGGGCTGATTGAATACGAGTGAGGCCGGTACGGAAAGGACGCCTGGAGTAGCGATGATAAATAATGATGGCAAATACACCAGGTAGTCTTCCTGATTGAACTTACGCTAAGCTTCATTCCAGTTTCCCTTGTAAGGAGATTGTTGGTTCTCGTCTGCAGTAGGGGGAGGGGCAAGTTAGACACATCACTTCCTGTGGTGCAATTCATAGGAAGAACCAACTCAGTGTTGCATGACAGCTGCTGAGGTGAGCAAACTGAAGTGATGAAACGGCTTGTAGCATACAGACGAAACTTTAGACCATTTGGAAATACTACTTGGTCTTCGATCTTTTGGGTTCCTTGTCAGCATCAGCAACGGGTAGTGCAAAATGTTGTTGTTGTTTTTATTTCTGCTGACATATATGAATAAACTATATTTCCACTGGTTGGGATCCTGGATGGAGTGACTGTTTTCTTCCTCGTGGTCTTCCTGTTCCTCCACAAAATAATGGACAAAAGAAAAAATCTGATCAGAAAAGTTTTTTCCTAGTTGTTGTGGATCCAAATGTAGGAGGACTCAGGAAGAGGGTCTATGCGTATGGTGCGGGCGGTGAGGAGACATGCTACAGTGGATATCTTGGCATAATAGGAATTTTACATGATTTTCGGTATTATTACAATCTTATAAATTGCCCTTGGCAACGTTCTGTGTTGACATTTTATTATTAATAATGGCTTTATCTAGTGAGTACTGTAAACATTTATTAACAAACATAGAGGTATGTTAGCATATCCCCCCCCCAGAAGAAAGAAGACATCAGGAGGACGACAACAACACATCATGGGAGGAATGATATGTTGTGGCTGGTTAATTTAATGTAATATGCTTTCATTTATTTTTGGTAGTTTGCTATTTATTTATGAGAAAAGGTAGCTACAATAAAACGTTTAAATATGGTACAGTGTAAAAGTAGTGTTAAATGTAAATGTATAAAATGCAATGTTTGATCTATTCCCCACTGGTCTATCTTGGTTTGGCCAGCTGATATAAATGTGTGTCAGTCTTGTGCTGTTAGTTTGTTCAGTTGTATTTTAAGTTCTGTTTAGATGACCCCTAAACAGTTATTTTTGCAATAACCTTATATTATTTTACTTTTCCACCTTTCTCTTTGCTTTGTTACCCATGGTTTTGGTTAAATTAAACCCTTAATTTTGAGCACTCGACCTGCAACTCGTTGTTCCTAATCGCCCAGTCCCTCACAACTTGTCAGATTGTCAACAAAATCTTCATATTCCTCTGGAGAGTATGAAAGATATATACTAGATACTAGATAAAACAAATTCCATTCTACCAGCTGGTTATTGTGGTTGTAAGTGTCTGTAGTCATTGATGTGAGTGTTATTATTTTGAGTGAATGATGATACTAAGTCATTATAACACTAGCATAACAATTCTAACATAAACATGGAAAAACACCATTAATAATATAACGTTGGATTATAACCTTCTTTCTATAGATGCCTCTCAGATCACACTAAGAAAAAAATCCGTAAAAAAACGGATAATGTCCTGGCAGAAAATTACCAGTACATTTTCCGTTAAGTTAACGGACATTTCCTTCAACCCTGAAACGGAAAGTTCTGTAGATTTACAGTATATCCTCTCTACCATTCACGGACACTTCCGTCAATCCTAAAGCAGAAATTTCTGTAAAATTACAGCATATCCTGAATATCCAAAATTCTTCACCACGGAAAATTCTAATAATCAAATCTGTAATCAAAACAGTTTCTTCAAAGCTGAAATGTAAAATTCTGTAGTCACTAGTAGCCTACATTCTGATAAATATACATGTATTTTCTTGCACTTTAAACAATGCTAAAATACAATAATGACTGGTATCCATCACCAGACCAATGTAATGTTCTAATGTGATAAAATAACGATTTAAACAGCTGATACAGCAACATGATCAAATAAATCCACCACAATATATACAAATTGAACATGTTTATTTTTTCCTCGTCATTTTTTTCCTCTTGCAAACATGTATTCATAAAAGTGCATTCATTGACTTTTTCCTCATGTAAACATATTCATAAAAGTGCATTCAATGGCTTTTGTTTGCTTTAAACAGGTTAACAGACTAAAACATTGAAATGACAACAATTCATTTAACAATGTGCAAAGCACCATTAAAAAAAAGTGCTTGTTTTGTAGAAGACTTTTTTTTTTTCTTTAAACAGCAACAAACAGAATAAAACACAACAAAATAAAATTTTCAAATGAAGATACATTCAATAATGAGTAACGTACCTGTACAATAATGGTGTGGCACCAAAGGATGGTCACAATAAAGTATTAAACTTTGAAACAAGTGAAACTTTCAAGATTCAAAACCATTTTCAAATACATGGCAAAAAAAAAATTACAAGCACAATCCAAATCTGGCATACAAAGATAGGGCATGAAGCGAGAGGCAGGGCTCCATGCAGGGCTCCATGCGTGTGTGTGTGTGTGTTCTTGGTACCTCTCTCCATGTGCCAGTGTGAGCAAGCTACTGAATACAGCCTCCAGTTTTTCCTTTCGTCTGCACGTTCAGTCCAACAAGTTCCATTTTGAGCTATGAAAAAAAAGCTCAAATTGTCCATGGATTTTCAAAGTTGTTCAGTTCACACAGGAACTTCAGCAGTCTTGGAGGAATGTGTAGCTGTTTTGTTCCCTTCATCTCAGCCTTTGACCCTCGTTCAGGATTTATTCCCAGGAAAACTCTAAAGGAAATGGATGTTTTTTTTAGCTACACAAGTAATGAAATGAATGAAACTGAACTACAGAGTAACATGCAGACCAAGTTGAGATGGAAAAATACTCATATACTCCAAGACTTTTGGAGTATATTTGAGTATTTTTCCATTACAGTATTGAATTTACTGAACTGCATCAGTTTCCCATACATAGGCTCTCCTTGGGTGGCCCGCCCAGGTAGATTAAGACCCGCCCAGGTAGATAAAATCCGAATTCCAATTTTTTTTTGGATATATTTCATCCTGGGGAAAGCAAGATTCAACAATGTCCAATTTAATAAACAGCAACACAACAATATGCTCTATACACAACATTTCAAAACATAAACAATGAGTTGCTTACCTTTGTATGAATTCCAGGGTAAGTGACATCTCCTTTGGGTATTTTATGTTTAAGACATAAAACAAAGAGAAAGCGTAGCTCAGGGCCACAACGGGGCAGGTGATGTGGTCATTCACAACTTCCTGATCGACAGCAATCTTGAATCGCCGATCACCTTAAACATATAAGATATTACAAAAAGAAAAATATTACTGTCTACTTCAGAAAACCACTCCAAACATGGTTATTTAAATCTTCCATACTCAAACAATTTGGTTCTCTACTGACCATATACAGTTGTTGGTAATAACAAGCATAAAATGCCTTGAAAAGGTATTCAGCAACCAACATTTTTTTCTCTCGACATTTTGTTTTCTCAGACTCTAAATTTTACATACATTTTAAGATTTTGTCCCCACCAATCTACATAGTGCTGAGCACCACTTCAAATCAACAAACTCCAGACATTTTCAGCAATGCACTAAAAATTGTGTCCCAAATTATCCAACTGTCTTAGCAGCAAAACTAAAAACAAGTGAAAAACATATCACAAGTTAGCTGGGGTGAGAAAATATGTTAATATGATAAAACAGACTACAAACCCATCATAAGGATGCAGGGGGTGCTTGGGACGCTCAGTCCAGCAGCAGTTGAGTCCTGTTGTTGCAAAATAAAACATCAAAGAAACACTATGAATGTCATGAACTATGTTTCCAATGTATACAGTGTTTCCCATACACATACTTGCTTCATAAATGACTAATAAGAATTAAAAAACAAGATAATAAAAAGTCTAAACCTACCTCATTTTGGTAGAAAAGGTGATCAGGGTTTTCTTTGAAGAATTTCGCAATGCCAGAGATCAACTGTACAGGATCTTCACCTTGTATCTTCATCCCTTTTGAGTCAAGGAAATCTTTGATGCTCTTTCCTTTTCTTGACAATTCCTCTGCCAGCTTTGTTTGCACCGGCAAGCCAAGGAGGGTAGATGTGTGATCAAACAGGTGAACAGCTTCAAAAAGGAAGGGCCACTCTTCCAATACTGTGTTTACAGTGCGTCCTTTGTTGATAGTTGCACGCTGGATGCAATATGTTTCGGTCATCAATTTTCGAACACATGACTCCTGAAGATGATGGGTTTTGAAGGCACTTTTCAATTCATCTTGCTTAGATTCTAGTTCTGCTGTACCCTCAATAGCAGGCTGCCACTCCACACATCCATAACGATCTGAATGTGTGGACTTTTTGCTCATTGCATCTTCATCCTCTGCTGGCCTCTTTGCTGAGCTGATGGTTAATGGCCTCCGAACATTTTCGACTCTGTTTTGGCTAGCATTAGCCCAACTCTAACGTTAGCAGGCCCAACTTTTGCAACCCTGGTGGGAAAACAGACGGCTAACGTTAGCATTTGTACCTATCGGCCCGTGGGCGGCCCGCCTGAGGCTAAAACTGGGGCTAGCATTCTAACGTCAGCAGGCCCAGAACGCTAGCATTTGTACCTATCGGTCCGTGGGCGGAACACCTGAGGCTAAAACTGGGGCTAGCATTAGCCTAACTCTACCTGACGTCCACTAAAGTCTAAAATATAAGTAATGGTAAAACGTAAATTAACACAATACCAAACTTGCGTTGTAGTCCCAAAATGAGTCCGCAAAATATTCCTGGCTTATCTGGTAACGGTGGACACGGGTTAACAAAAGCTGAACTCTTTCCAAATAAAACGATACTGAGCTAAGTCCTTAACATAAAATAATTTTAGTTCAAAAAAATGTAGCTGTTAATTCTTGATTTTTACCACAGAAGTGTGAGAAAGGTTTCTCCAACTCCGAAATCCGAATGAAACTTTGACAGAGTTTAATGTCCAACGTGTGTGATGGCCCCTGCCTCTTGCACCTTTTGCGCCTAGCGGGGGTTCTTGCTCCCACAATGCAACGCGTAATTCAAAATACGGGTAAAACACCTGTGAAAAATCAATACAGAAAATTCCTTAATATTAACACAGTACATTGAGCCCTATTTTTAGGGACTTTTCTTACAGTGATGCATCCAGGCTTGGAGACAATGTGACATTTCCCATATGAAATGGGGTTTTTTGTAACCCAACTGGTAACCAGCCAATCAGGTTTTCTGCAAGATGGATATGATGAACCAATCAGACACTTGACAGAAGTGACATGACAGGCAGGAGATGTTGTTCTAGGTTGCTGTCCCTTCAAGAAGTCAGAATTGCTCTGGACTAGCAGCAGGGAAGATGTTGATGTACCTTCTAAACATTTTCATGCTCTATAATCTGTGTGAGTAACAACTTTCCACCTGGGCGGATCTTTTTCTGAGAGTACACGGAAGGGTTATGATGTGATTTAGGCTTCCTGCTCTTCTTTTTGTTTCAGGTGAGGCACAATCCAGTGTCATCTCTCAGCCTGTTTCTTTCCAAGCTGCGGAGCTGGGGGACAACGTTACTATTGAATGTCAGGTGGAGAGTCATGTCAGACATAGAGTATGGTACAAATTGACTTCTGGGAGAAGACTACTGAGAGTGGCAATGTTTGATAATCACTATAAGCGGACTACAATTGGAGATCAATTTATCGATCACAGTTATTCAGTAAACTATGCTGACAAAAAAAATGATTTGAGTATATCTGCTGCAAGGTGGGAGGACATTGGCTCATACTACTGTGGAGTGCTATATTTAGACTCCATTCAATTTGGAACAGGAACCGTTTTGATGTTAAAAGGTATTTGCACTTTAACAACAAACCAGTATACTAGTAACTCCAAAAAAATGAACACGAATGTCACCACAGTGATCACAATAGATTTTTTTTCTCCCAAGGCGCAAAGGTGAACAGTGATTCTGTTGTTCAGCAGCCGGTGTCTGAGTCAGTCCAGCCAGGAGACTCAGTAACTCTCAGCTGTTCAGTGCACACTGGCAACTGTGCAGGGGAACACACTAGTGTCTTATGGCTCAAAAACTCTGAAAATGCTGGACCAGAAATGATTTACTCACATGAAAATAAAAATGGCAACTGCGAGAGGACTGAGGCCGGCTCTCCCACTCCCAGCTGTGTCTACCGCCTTCCCAGGAGGAACCTCAGCTCTGCCGACGCCGGAACCTACTACTGCGTTGTGGGTTCGTGTGGGGAGGTGCTGTTTGGAAACGGGACCATGCTTAATATTAAAAGTAAGACATTAAAGGTCAAGATAAAAAAGGGGTTTCATTCCAAGATGCTATATATCAATTTTGAGGGGGTTCAATTATCTGGACGATTGCATGATTCGAGAAATAAAAAGACCCCACCCTCAATGATGTTAGGATTTTCTGAGCAAAGGTCTTTTATAATTTAAATGATAGATACACAGCAAATTTCTGTGTTAATAAGTGTTTTCAGTGATAATTTCTCAGAGTTGATTGATTTTTTTTTTAAATGGTTTTATTTTTTTTGTATTCAAAACTAAAATAAAATCCTGTTTGCTTGTTCTCCTTGATGTTAAGGAAACACCACCTCAGCGGCCACACCAATTAGTCCAACTGTTATTATGCTGGCTGTGTCGAACATCATTCTCGGGATGGTGACGCTTCTGCTTGCTTGGAAACTTTGCAAAACTCGGAGAAAAGATCACACAGGTATTACAAATTCTGCATTGTGGTCATTATCTTTACAGCTCTATCAGAAGCAGAGTTACAAATTCAAGCAAATGTCACTGACAGTAGTTATCTTTGACTTTCTCCTCAGAGGAAACTGCTGGATTCACTGAAGGCAATCGGGTAATATTTTTTAATTGTCTATTTTTTAACTAGCAACTGTTGAGTTCTTTTATGTACAGTAATATACTGTGTGTCTCATACAAAGGATATTGTCAGTAACCAAGCCACTGTGGTCACAAGCTCAGCAGCCATCACCCACATTGCCACATGTGAACTTTGTATGGACTATATATTTTTTGTGCCGCTACAACTTTCTGTCAGAGCAAGTTTGTAACACTAAATTTTCATTTCCAGGCCAACGATGCAGCTTCCTACACACCAGTGGTCTCTGCTGCCAGAAGCTCCTCCTCCAGGACAGGCACAGTGCAATATAATAGAGACAGTGTTGTTTATTCTGAGGTCAAGTACGAACGGCAGTAGAGGTTTATTCCTGAGCACGGAGCATTCAAGGGAAGGCCTTTTTAGCACAAATTATCAAATGCATATCGCTTGTTAACTCTCTTGAAGAAAGTTAAAATATGATGCAACTATGATACCTTTCTATCATATTATTTGTTATGTGACCAAGGGGGCCTTAGAACTCCTCCATGTAATTAAAGCATTGCATGTTGCCGGAGGTAACTGTTTAAAAATTTGAACTCGCTGCTTTTTAGGAGACAGTTTTTGATTCGTCGCTTCCTGTGGGCAGACAAGTGTCCATGGAAGACACCAGAATGTCATTTGAGCAAAGAGGGTGAATCTAGGGCGTCTAGCCTCGCCTCATGATTTAAGCTGATAAGACGTTTGTTTTTATTTAAAAAAGGCAGTTTTAATATAAGTTCTATCAAACTTTTAACAATACTTAAATGAAATTATATGCAATAATAAATATTAAAATTTAAAAAATGAAATAAATGCCTCACTTTTCTATGTTGTGTTACTCTTAAATCCATCTGGGGTTTTGTTTTTCATCAGTCAAGCATATTTATTGAATAATGTCAGTGTATATGGACATAAACATTACAACATCTTTGTCAAAGCATTGTCATGCTTTATTGAGGCTGTATTTAGGACGAAGGCTGCTTCTTCACCCTAACCTGCACATTACATTTTGTAAAGACTCTGACTCATTTTGTAAAGACTCACTGAGTTGATCAAGTCTTCATCATGTAGATGGAAACAAATGGTTAGAAACAACAAGAGAATCCCAATTCTACTGATAGACAGACAGACTAAGATTCTCATCTGTGCTGTTGGGTCTCCAGCACTGTCTTCAATATTCAGCTTGCTCCCTTTGCCGAAGAGTATCTCCCCGCAAGACGCCACGGCGCAGTAGTAGGTCCCGGCATCAGAGGAGCTCAGGTTCTTCTTCTGTAAATGGTAGAGGCAGCTCTGTGAAGCAGACCCTGTTTTAGAGACCTCCTTACACCGATGGCCATGGGTGTGAAGGATTCCCGGGCGGGATCCGTCCCTGAACCAGTAGACGCTGTATTCTCAATCGCAGGTCCCAGTTTGTACCGTACAGTTCAGAGTCACAGAGTCTCCCGGCTGAACTGATTCAGAAACTGGCTGCTGGACGATCTCTTTGAAGTTGGTCCCTAAAACCACAGGAAATAAATGGTCAGAGAAGCTGTTGAACCCAAATGAAAGCTGTGTCCGTAATATTCGTTATATCACGCTGTTTGGCCTTTATAATTGTTTTTACCTGAAAGGTGTTTTTTTTTAATATAAACCCCTTAAAGCCTTAATGGA